>JAYMFT010004828.1:0-17183 GCA_038088735.1 Panulirus argus | reverse complement strand
TATATATATGTATATATATATATATATATATATAAACACACACACAATTCATGTCGCGCACAGGCGCCCTACAAACCTATCAACCTTTGCCACTAAAGCCAAGCCAAGAACATGAACATTAAGAACACAAACTAATTCATTATATCAACTTGCGCTGTGGCTACAATGGAGTCTTTAGAACTGGCTTGACTTGAACCAGCCCGAGGTAAAGACTGAGTTATTTGATTTTCTTTGAAAAATATAGCAATCCTCTTAATCTTCTTGCCAAAACGTAGGCATCTGTTGCTCAGCTTAGTGATGGATGGGCCATGATACACTCCCGCGTCCAACATATCCGCATACCTGTCTCGTATATTAGCCTCTTTACGAGTATAATGACAGAGGTATATTTATAGTAGTCCAGGACACTGATTTGAAGCGGTTAGAGAAAATGGAATCATAAAAGTAAACAAAAATGAGAAAAAATAAAAAATCGGGGCATCTATGATAATCCAATATGATTTTTTTTTCTAACCATCGTGGTTGATATATGGGTTACATAAGTTACATTGGAAATTATATTACAGTATTTCACACCGTCTAATTTATACATGCACTCAGACGGACAAACAAACCTTCATACGTACACAGAAACGTGCATATAACTACACACACACACACACAAATACACATACATACATACTCCAAACACACACATACACACACACACACACACACGTAATCCAAACACACTCATTCGCTCACTCACACCCAGACACGCATGATGCCTCACCTTCACTACACAGCTGTGACTTGGTAGCCAGCGACTGACGCCAAAGATGGTGCCTCCCACCGCTTCTCCACTTGAGTGCGACCTTTTTCCCTTATCAGTGGCTTTTGTAATCATCCCCCCACCCCACCTCCTCCCACGTTATGTGATAACACTAGACTGTTGTTGCTTGGACGTCGTGTTCATCTATAACCACACGGCTGTAGTATCTCAAACTCCATCTCTGCGCCATTTCATCTTGCTCGCTAGACCCCGTCAGAGATAGCTGATGACAACGCCTTCTATACGATCGAAAATCAAACAATTTGTCGAGACGTGAGTGAGGCAGCGGTTAAAAATATCCTCAATACTCATGAAATGATGTAGTCAAGCCTCACTATGCGTCTTCTGTCACTATGTACAGTGTGTGCTTCTGTAGAAGTTTGTTTCGCTATACGTTTTCAGTCTCTCGTCATTGCGTGTGTGTGTGTAATTGCCTATTTGTACTGTACAGGAGGAAGGAGGGAGGTTTTTTTACACTCGTGGGGCCCTCATCTCTTGAACATTCTCTACTATTGTATGTACAACTTTTTAAATTCACGTATGCTCTCTGCATTATTTATGACCTCAGTCATTCTGTTCCAGTCTGTGTGTGTGTGTGTGTGTGTGTGTGTGTACACACACTAACAAGCCAATTACCCTTAACAACCCATTACCGTTTAATTAAGCAACTACCTCTAACGCCCACAGGAGAGAGGGGGAGGGGGAGAGAAGCGGTCCGCCCGCCTCACAAAGTGGCCAATATATTCCCCCCCCCCCCTCTCTCTCTCTCTCTCTCTCTCTCTCTCTCTCTCTCTCATCCTCCCCAAAGCATCTCACCGCACGTGACGCGTCACATGATGGGGGAACCCTGTCATCCCCCTAATTTTAGACGCGTATACTTTGAGGTACCTTCTTCAGTCATCGATGGATTTAGTCCTAGACAGTTGTCGTTATGATGTGGAGCCCTAAACTTGTTGTGCTGTTGGCTGTGGTATTCCTGACGTAATAACGGTGGAAACAGAAGACATGTGGTTGTGGTATAAGTAAAGATGGGGGGGGGGGTGAGGGGGAGGCTATTTACGTTGGTGATTGTAGTGGCCGTGATGGTACCAAGTGGTAGTGGTGGTGGTGGGGAGAGATGGTAGCGGTTGTAGTCTTAGTAGTTTTTTGTTGTAGAGGTCGTATCGTTAATAATAACAGTTGTTGTAACGATAATGGCCATAGTTATAATGGTCATGGTTGTTCGTAACATTGTTGTCGTAATGCTAGGACTGGTAGTGAGAGAAGCATTAGTAATAGTTTGATTGTTTGGGCAGTTAAGTCAGACCTCAGTCTATCACTGTATGTAAGCTGCTACTTCTACGTCTGGCTTAAACTGACAACAATAATTCCTCAAACGCTGTCGAACAGTTATCCAAAGGAAAACTGAGGTAATAATGTCAACAGAACTGCGTAGGTCTGGCATGAGAATCATACAAAATATAACCTGATACCATCTCACGATAACGAATCCATGGCTATCAATAAGTTATCATACATACGTTATCAAGGCAAACTCTCTCTGGTCAGTGTCTAACTGACTCATCCAAACAACAGCTTATCTACAGATAGAAGATAATGGAACTAGATAGTGTTCTAGTCATTATATCTTGGAAAGGGTCCGGGAGATACCTAACCTAACCTACTTCCAGGAGCAGGGAAATGCGTTTGCCATGTAGATAAATTCTTACCGTTGGGAAAAAAGCATCACAGACACTTAGCAACAAATAGTCACATGATGATACTCTATTTCTCGCGTTACTACGAATAGAAACTTATTCAAATAGACCAGCATCACAGGTGATAGGTGAAAACACTACAAAACACCTATAGATATAGTGGGGACGACGTATTTTTGCACTTGAGTCACTGTTTTGTTCTTTTTTGACCTCCAGCACTAGATTCCCGCCCTTCGTCTCAATAATGTCCTCCGTCTCTACAGTGGCAATGACACCGCTGCTAACAACACAACCTCTCCCACAGGAGTTTCCACCCTTACCAACTGTATCACCGTCAGTGTCATGTGTGCCAACAGTGGGGCGGCCCAGACACCGGAGCAGAGCCGTGCCAGTTGTGACGCGAAACTCTTTTCCGAGAGGTTAGTCAAGTGGCCGTGGCAAAAGAGGGCGATGTAATCCACCGACAATCCATCTCCACTCGTTCCACCTGCTTGGCTAATTTGCTAAAGTCTTCATTAACCACTTGGATCCACCTCCTCCTCCTCCTCCTCCTCCAACACCTGCGCGCTTTTATTTACGTTCATTTCGACTTTAAACCTTAATTTGTTATCATTAACTTTGGCTTTATAGAAAGCATTTAAACCGCTGTCTCGCCTTTTTACTTTGAGGATTATAGTGTGATGTATATTTGACTGGGATTAACTCGAGGCAGATTTAACGACTCGTCACGAAATACGTCTCGATTTCAGACGGCGATTTAACAAAAAAAGCAAAAAGTTCTTAGACATTTCAAGGTTCTGTGAAGGTGTAGATAACTTGGGGACTTTTTTTTTCAGGTCAGATTTCTTGAACTTTTCACTAAAAATGCGTTTCACATCTTACGTTTATCTGATCATACCAGAGAAGACAGTATCGTAAAACACGTTTTTTTACCTCTACTGGCGAGTTGTTATAAGTTGGAAGGTACATCTTTCGCCTGATCGTTGCTCTCTTTTAGTTCTGAGTAGAAGTTTTCTTTCTATTGTGTTATTTTCAGAGTTGATTGTCTTGCATACTGAATCCCTATTAATCTTCAGCTATTTCGCCCCCTTTTTGTATCGCCAGTAGTGAGATATGCTATACCCTATACTGAAATATAAGACATACATCATTCAAATGCCAGATGGAACTGTATATACCACAGTTCTAAGACCCATTTTTTATGTATGGATCAAAATCACTGTCACTCACAACCACGATGACAAATGCAGCAGGCTGCTGGCATGTGATCGCTCACACCAATAAGAAATATTTACAAAAAATGGATAAGATGGGAAACACCAAGATAAGGGTGTATCGAAATGCTACCCACGTACAGGATATAACTGAGAACAAGCTAATTTTATATGGTTTACATGAGTTTACACTAGAAAGACAGACAACAAGAGGCATGAATGACCCCAATACTTAATCGTCTGTTTTAAAGAAAAAAAGAAGAAAGTTTAACTTGACAAGAAAATATAATTCCGCTCAGCAATCTTTTTAAGCTATCACCGACTCCCCGTTGCTGCACATTAGCCTTCTACTGTCCCCCGTGTTACCACTATCGTTTATACAGTTTATTTCTGGCATTTTCACATAGTATACCTGAATTTATTATAGCAAGATGTCCTAGAACAAGAGGGACTGAAGGGATTGAAACAGGTCTCTTAAAGGGAGATGGAAGACGCTGGAGGAAGCTGTAGAAAAAAAGAGTTGCCTGGAAAGGAACGAGTGGACGAGACTTGTACACAGATTTTGTCCACATGGTGTCTGGCGAATAAGGAGAGTAGTATCAGGGGCGATAGTCATAGTGGTAGTACAAGCACAATCAACGACACCAGTAGTAGTAGCAGTAGTAGTGGTAGTATAAGTAGTAGCAGGAGTACCAGCAGCAGCAATAGTAGTAGTAGTAAGTAGTAGTGCCTCATGTCATGAAAACTGTCACCTTTATCATTACGTCCCCATATCCATCACGCGCCATCCTGGTTATCCCTCTCCCTCTCTCTCTCTCTCTCTCTCTCTCTCTCTCTCTCTCCCTCTCACCAAAATAGCGTGACGAAGTACTGGCGAAAGGCATCGTCTGTCCAATAATAGTAGGCAAGTCTGCCACCAACACGCTTCCCCACCACCACCACCGCCACCACCACCCCGGGGTCTGCGGCGGCGGCGGCGGCGGCGAACTTCGCCAAAGGTGCCAACCAGCGCCGTCCGTCCCTCGGCTCCCCACACGCCATCTTCTTCGTCAGTGTCAAGGACGAGGCTATTTCTCTACCTGTGAGTGTTGTGTCTTTTTCTTCTTCTTCTTTTTTTTGGGGGGGGTCGGTAATATGGCTGTCCACAAAATATACCTTGTCCATAAAGGAGTCTGTAGCCATGTCGAAAGGTTCGTGAGTCAGTCTCGCTTATGTAACAGCCCGTTCGTGGTGCCGGAGTCGGTGGATCGTCACATGAGGAGAAATGTCAAACATTTCAGCTTCGGTTCCTCTCCTTGGGATGATTTTAGCTTAGCGGGGAAGCATTGGCTCGGGGGTACAAGCTACCACCACACACACACACACACACACACACACACACTGTCCTGGGGCCATGATCTCACACCTACAGCACCTCTCTACATCGACAGGGGACTCGTAAAATGGGGCGAATCTCTGTAAATACCTGAGTGGTTTTGGAGAGCTGGTCGGTCGGTATGCTAGATCTCTCTCTGGTCGATGCATCTACCAAGTTCCCATAACCCGATCTGCGTTCCGTCTCTCTCTATCTCTCACTACGATACGGTCGATAGGCGCCAGACGACCAGTGTATTTATCATTTATTTATTTATTCATTTAATTATGCTAAGATAAGGAAAGGGTGCATCTATACTGAACCATTAGCAAAATTGCGTCCACAATTGATCAGTCAATCAAAGCACTACCAGTGCAAGCAAATATATCAGTCAAGATTAAAACAGAATCTCTGACGTCGACGTTTTGCATTACGCTTCGTGAGCGCTGAGTGGTTACATTGCTGGAGATTTATGGCCCATGGCGGGAGAGCTGGAGACTGTGTGAGTCTTTCGCCCAATGAGAGAAGACTTGGCATGTTTGAGGTGATCGCTGATTGGTCGCAGTGGGTATGACATATACGGATGACGTCACCGTTGGACGAAATCGTGCTCTGTATCCGACTGTGATGTTGTTATTATTTGGTTCTTGCGTATGTGAAATGCAAGTACACATATTCACACGAACAGATATCATATGCAAATGTATGCTTGATTATCTATTTTTATTGTACGGAGAGGGAGTTCTACACTCGTGAGGCCCCATCTCAAAAACATATTCTACTACCATGCAAATTTTTTGAGCTTCTGTCTGTCCACACTCATAAATCTCATAACTCAGTTTTATCCATTCTCCCACCAATCTTATACCATAAAAGTACTTATTTACACCTTTTCTAATTAGTTCTTCTGTCTATTTCCAGGTTACGTCCTTTGGTTCTTCTCTCCGTACATCTTCCGATCAACTGATCACTGTATATGTCATCAACGCGGTTAAAAAACTTAAAAAAAGGTTATGTTTATGTCACTCCTCACTCTCCTCTCTTCCATGGTGGGCAAATTTATGGTCCCCTTGTAGGCTTTTCCTGTAACTCTACACTCTTATCTCCGGTATCATCTCTGATGTCGACTACAGGTATCCATTGTGCTCCACTTCGTTGCCTCTTGACACTTGACGTGTGAGAAGAGGGAGGTGTGGTGTGTGAGAGAGAGAGAGAGAGAGAGAGTCACGCCCCCTCACACGGGGCCTGATACACTCAAGAAAGCTGATATTGTCTGAGGCTCTCTCCCAGACACCATGACACCCACTCGACACTTGGCAGATGGTGAGAGATTGTGATTATGTTCAGGGATTCTTTCCCTCTCTCTCTGTCTCTACTCTTGGCACTGTGTGGTACTTGAATGGGGTAGACAAGGTGGGGTAATATGGGGGTAGGGTGAGTAATTTGGGGAGGTAGAAGCTACGTATCCTGCATGGACGGTAACAGAGATTCAGATGACGATTTAAGGCAACTTTTGAAAAAAGAAAAATGTTTTGTAATTTCAGGTTATGCAAATGGAGTTCACGTTCTCATTTTCTATGTTCCAAGACTCCATCACAGATCGGGAGTCGAGTGGCTAGGGTAGAAGGAGTCCAGTGGCTAGGGTGGAACGTGTGCAGTGACTAGGGCGGAAGGCGTCCACTGGCTAGGGTGGAATATCAGTCTTCGTGATTGTCTAACTCACGACGTGTAATATTTAACACTGGGGAACCTACAGTGTTTCATGAGTGTGTTGTGACGTTGCCCTCTCGTGTTTTCTATCCGATCAGCGTCCATCACTTTCAATTCATAAAAATACTGGTAGGCTCGCTATCTCTCCAAATGTTCTTAAATCACTGTTCTCCTTTTTTCCCTCTTTACTTTGAATATTTATCCTCCTTTCTCTAATGTTCCACTCAAGACCTGGCCTTTATGAGGAATCTAAGTCCTCAATTGGAGACGTCTGTACAAAAACACAAAATAGCCAATGGCGACACAGTGATGGGGAATAGCCAAGACCCCCTTTAACCTGACTGACCAAATGGTATCTCTAATCTCCTGTTGTGCACTTGCAGTTTTTGCCGAGTCTTCACACGGCCAACCCAGCCTCTGCCAAGGGTGAGGTGAGGATGACCGTATCTGAGCACGTATCTAGAGAAAAAGTGTCTTGAGTACTCACGTAGCCGGCGGTGCATATAGCTCACTGACCCGGACGTGAGACATGTTTTACTCTCGTCGCCCGACGTGTGACGAAGTAATGTGGCGATTCACCCCCTTAAAACAGAAAAAAAAAAAAACAGGATATAATTTGGCCAGAGACTCCCGCGTAAGATGGAGTTGACTAAGGGAGTGTAGTTGAAGAATATAGATACGGGTGGTTGAGCGAAGGGAAGTGTACAATGGACAAAAGGACGGAGTTCAGGGACTGGGGCAAGAGGATTTCTCTGGCGCATCTCTGTAGATGTTCTACATAGAGAGAGAGAGAGAGAGAGAGAGAGAGAGAGAGAGAGAGAGAGAAAAGATAGAGAGGAGACAATTTTTTCCCTTGGTAAAAGTAATGAAGACTCCTTGCAAGAGAAATACGTATTTGTTCCATAGATTGCAATAGATTTATGGATCACACATTATATCTATTGACCACTCGTGTCTATTGCCTGGGTGCGTTCATCTGTGTCTGCTGGACACTTGGATTGTTTGCTGTGTCTCGATCGCCTCGTTTGGCAGTAAGTCGGTGTTTGTCCTGATGGTATGTTGGGGAGGCAGACAAACACACACACACACACACACACTTTCATTATCACTCAGCTCTCTCTCTCTCCCTCTCTCTCTCTCTCTCTCTCTCTCTCTCTCTCTCTCTCTCTCTCTCTCGATAGCCTTGTCATGTGACTTGTCTCACACCGGAATCACGTCGCCACTCGTGTTCTGTACGCGTCTGGACAGACACACACACACACACACACACACATAAAAACACATACACACGGAAACATACATAATATAGCTCTCAGGTATATGGTTAATCTGTTCACATCCTAGATTAGGTCGTAGGCCAAAACCAGAATATTCCTCAAGTTTTTGGCCAACCCTACTTAAGATATGCACAAAGAAATAATAGAGAAAGTCCGGAGGAGGACCACAAAGATGGTACCTGAACTAAAAGAGGGGAGTTACAGGGAAAGGCTCGAGGCCTTAGATTTGCCCATCATGGAAGAGAGAAGAGTGAGGGGTGACCTGATCACAACATTTTAAGTCTTCAAACCTGGTTGACGACTTGGTGAGCAGAGCTTGGAAAGATGCAGGGATAGAAAAACCAGGACACATAACTTGAAATTAAGTACAAAACTTGTTAGAAGAGATATAAATAAGAAAAACTTATGATATAAGTGTGGTGAGTACATGACCGGACTCAACTGAAGGATGAAACAGAAGCTTAAAAAAGTTGTGTGGTTGTAGAGAATGTCCAAGGGCCCCGCGAGTTTAGAACTCCCTCTCCGTACAGTACAAATAGATAATCACACACACACACATACACACACACACACACACACACACACATGCGCCCGCGCGCAGGCACGCTCGGCAGCAGGCTTTCTGTCCACGATAAATATAGCTAAGTTGGACCATGTGCCTTGGTGGTACCTCTGCCCTGCCCCTACCCCTTCCTCCTCCTGGTGGTGGTACCCCTTGCCTACCTCTCCCCTCCCCCTACCCCCTCCTTTAGCACCCCCTCTTCGTGTTAAGGGCCAGGAAGAGGAGGAGGAGGAGGAAGAAGAGGAGGAGTAGGGGGAGGAGGGTTGGAAGGAGGTGGTGAAAGGGGGTAAGAGCGTGTTTTTGGGGGGTTCTCGTGCCAGCTCTCCTCCTCCTGTCCCCCCACCCCCCTTTCCCGGGCTCCTCCCCTCTTGACACCCGCCCACCGTGGTGGTGGAGGCAATGGCACCGCCGCCGGTCGGCACCCCGTGGCGCCCGAGGTGCCTCCTCAGTACCGGTGCCGGTGAATGAGAAGCGGACACACACAGGTCCTCCTGGTGTGTGTGCGTGTGTGTGTGTGTCTGTGTCCCGACCGTGGCCCGCCCGCCCCACCCCTCCGACAGCTACCGGTTACTCAAGTCATCGTCGTCGTCGTCATTTGTCTCCCCAGACATTGTATGTTAGTCTCCCCGCATAGTGTGTGGCTCCCCGCGCCTCTGGTAAGTTGAGAGTGATTGGAGAAGGAGGCAAAATAAAGTGTGTTCAATCTTAAGTGCTCTTAAGTGTGTACCTTCTCTCTCTCTCTCTCTCTCTCTCTCTCTCTCTCTCTCTCTCTCTCTCTCTAGCCGGTGGTGGTTAGCTGAGGTGGTAAAGTGCAAGTGTAAGTGTGTGTGCACCAGGCCCCCTGGTAAGATGATAAGTGTAGATAAACACAAAAGAATTCTAGGCGATCAGTTTGGAGGGTAAAGTAAGATAAGTATACAGTATGCGTAAGTATAAGTGCAGTGAGTGGTCAGCGTTTCGGCAGGAAGACTACCACTTCAGCCGGCGTCTGTAGTGTTAAGTGCTGAAGACTCGCATCCTGATAAGTAGGAGTGGTGGAAAGTATTTGGGAGCGGCACTACCGATAACTTAAAGTGGTGTAAAGTGTTTTACTGGTGATCAAAGTAAGTAGGTTAGTGCCTTTTACCCAACACTTGCATTTGATGTAAAGGAGTTTACCTTGGTCAGTCGAAAGAGACCTTTAAGCCTAGGAATTTTGGAAACTTTGAAGTGCTTGCCTTTTCGGCATTTCGAACCAGCAATCAGACACTTACTGGGGGTAATTTAGAGGAAGCGATTAAGTGCTTTAGACTGTAGTTAGTCTTACTTGTGGTATTTCAGAGGGTCGGCAAAGACAAGTGTCTTAAAGTGTGAAAAGTAAGAGTTTAATTCATATTCTGGGGCACACCAATCCTTTTCTGTAAGTGTTGGAACTTTGTTAAGTCGTTTGAATCGACCTTTCATCAAGTGTTACCCTCGGTAAGTGGTAGTGTTCTCAAGAGTTCCATGTCCAGTGGTTTTGGGTCTGTGATTTCGGTAAGTGGTCAGGATTTTAAGAACATCTTTTGTCCAGAAAGCGCTTTAGACGAATTCTCCTCAAAATAAACGATTGAACCAACGCGCCTCACAGAGCACTTTTGGTTCATAGTTTTGATCCACAGTTCATCGTAAGTGGTCGATTGCCCGGCAGGTTTTAGGTTAGAAATCTTGATCAAAAGAAGCCAATCAAAGGCTTTCAGTCCAGCAGTGTCTCGGTGAGAAGCAGTGATATCACGATTTCACCTCACTGGTCTCAAACGGCAGTTGAGAATCAAAAGGGTTTTTGCCCACTGGCCTCAAACACTAGCAGTGAATCACAGAGTTTCTGTCTAGTCTTCTCCATCGGAAGCAGAGAATCAAAGACTTTTAAACCTAAAGTTTTAAGCCAATGGCTTCTGACACCACCAGCAGCGAGCCAAAGAATTTTAGCCCAGTTGTTCTTAAAGAGCAGCAGGAAATACTAGCCTCATTTTGGCGATAATTTGGAGATCGTTTCTCCTGATACTTTGGCGATGTATCGTGTGGTTCTTCTGTGATTCTCCCGTGAATATTTCAACCATTTGCAGAGGATTTGCTGACGATTATGGCAGGGCCGTAGGAGTTAGATGAGATAGTACCACAAGGAGTGCTGAAAGTCCTGCAAATATTGTCGATAACTTAAAGGACAAGTTATGTTTGGAGAGGAGTGTTGGATGAAAAGTTTTTTTCTACTAGGCCTACCTCTAGTAAGGCGAGGGTCTGGAGGACTAGGCTTAGTTCAAAGACTCGGGAGCTTTTTGAAATATGTGACTAAAAGTTGGGGGTGGCGGGAGGCGGATACAGGGGAAGAATGAGGAACTCATGAGTTACAATGTTGCTAAAGTTCTTTAGGTGTTTGGAAAGAGGTGTAGGGTAAAGAAGCCGTGTACACACGTGCTGAAAACGGTTTATAAATCAGTAACGAGGAAACAGAGACGAATCACGAGCTTCACATCTAGTAAAACGTGATTCAGCTCCGTGAGTGAGAGAGAAGCCTAGGAAGCAACACAGCCGAAGGACTGCTGTATATATCAGTCGTGTCGAAAACACCAGCCAGGTATTAGGTCTTACGGTGAGCCCAGCATTAAGCTGGAGCGGAAGAAACGAGCGATCGCATCCTCCAAGTTTGCCTTCCGTCGTCTGCTCCACCGACCGCCTGCCTGGCTGTATTCAGGATTGCTGACTTGATCAAGATCGAACAACAACCAAAAAGCTTCAATTTGTAGAAACCTTCTGCCAACAGGCTTGGCGTGTGAGGTCCCCAGACGATCTGAAACTTCAATGGCACCTGATGCCTCGTACATCGCCTGCAGGAATGTGGTAACGCGAGACAACCTTCCTCACTTAACATATCAGATGCGGTTGTTGTTGTTGTTTTTTTTTTTTTTTTGCCGTTCTCAACTGCAGAGGAGACATGCCTAAACCTTGAAGGACGCTGGTGAATGATATTTCTCCGCGGACGTTGCAATTTCAACTCTGTATGGGAGGCTATTCTTCATCTTACCGTGGGAGTGTGTAGGCAGAACTGACTACATGCATCTTTTTGCTTGCCAGCCAGTCTTCAACATCTTTGGCAGCTTATCCCTCCTATTGAAGAAGAACACATGACACGTTACATGTCAAGAGCGATTCACCGGTTTTCGAGCAAAAAGGCAGATGCGATACTTGGACACAAAAGACGTTATTGAGCAGAACAACGAAGCAGAGGACCCGTATGACCTGCAAACGCGAGATTGCAGCCAAAGCGCCCGCGGTAACCCCACGTCGAACTCCATCGAGGAAGAAGTCGTCGGGTTATGTGGTTTCCCCAGCATGGCCTCAGTCCTCATATCATCAAAGATCATTTGAGTAGTTTAAGGAGTAATTAATCTTGGGGAATCTAGACGGCTTGGCGTGGTGTTGGGAACACAGAAAAAAAAAAGTAGAATTATTCCGTCCACAAGGTTACTTATGGCCATCCGGAAGTATCTTGTTAAGTGTTGCATACTTTATTCACCTTTTTCTTAACATTTGTCTGAGTATATTTACTCTTAGAGTGATTTTTTTTTTTTCCTCACCGAGTGTAGTAGACTCAGGAAAACCTGCTTAAGGTAATTTCAACCTCTCAGAGCTTGTGTTATATGATTTAGAGTTGAGATTTTTATCGGTACATCTTGATTGTTGACAAAGAAATCCAAAAATGTTCACTCGAGGAAGCAGTATTACAAACTGATGATTAACGTGAAATTCTGTCCTTGTGGAGACTGGGGCAGCGAGTGAAGTCACCATTTAGGGAGCAGAGTGATACCTCCAGTTAGGGCAAGTGATTGATGTCGTCAGATAGGGGTCTATGGTTGATGTCAACAGCTGGGTGCAGTGAGTCATATCATCGACAGGAAAAAAAAAGAACGAAGAAAAAAACATTTATGAGGGAGGGAGAGAGAGGGAGAGAGAGAGAGTGTGTGTGTGTGTATGTGTGTGTGTGTGTGTGTGTGTGTGTGTGTGTGAGGAGGTGAGGAGGGCAGTGTTGCCTTGGCAGACCCCCGGCTATCGGAAGAAGCTCAAGAATGCTCAATAAATATGTCAGGGGAAAAGACACATGGGTGTTGATACATGTGCAAACAGCGTGTTTGAAAGTCCTCGTATACATACATATGTATCCCTCTTTACTCCTCGGCTTTGACTCGGGGGCACACGTAGCTAAAAATGCCAACATCTGGAGCCAATCAAACTACAACAAACGCTATTTTACCAAGGCCAAGAGTTACTCCCGCCTACGGCCCGGGTCCTTGGATCGCCGAAGCCTCAGGGTCCCGAGCAAGAAAACGCCTCCTGACATCTCCATGTTTACATTCTTAAGAAAATGAATATACAACAGGTGGATCACTGTCCTCAAGACCCGGAATGGCTGCCCACCTGAAGCGGGGCTCTTCAGGTGTGTGGTGCAGTCTCCTGTGTCAGGTGTGTGTGTGTGTGTGTGTGTGTGTGTCTCAGGTATGTGGGTGCCAGGTTTGTGCGTCAAGTATGTGTAAGTGTCAGGTCTGTGTTTGTTTTCAGGTGTGTTTTTGGTATTTGTCAGGTATGTGTCAGGTGTGTGTGTGAGAGAGTGTATGTGTAAATATATATTTCAAGTGTAAATTTGGTGTGAATGGTGGTTTACACTTGTTCTTTACATTATGATATTTTGCTTACGAAGCTGGTGTAGATGAAGACATTGATCTCAATCTAACAAATCAACTTGATGCGTAAAGTAGAAAAAGTAAAAAGCTCTTTTATAAGTATGGAAATCCACCTTTCCACTTTTCACACTTTTTCACTTTATGGGTGTAAGTGATGTTTCGGAGGCTGTATATATCTGATCCACCTCATCAATGACGCAGTGAGAACAGAGAGTTAGGCATTGCACAATCACGAAGACTTTAGACGTCACAGACGGAAAAAACAACTGATATTGGTGTTGTGGAATTCGTCACTCATGGAGTCCAAGATGTAATTCTACTCAAGTCTTGAAAAAAAGGGAGAGGAAATATATCTTTTCCAAAGATCAAAGAAATACGATTAACACGACGCAACTAAAGGCTTTCCCCTCTAAGGATTTATGGCAACAGCTTCAACACACGACCGTGGCGGAGAAAAAAAGGCAAATGGGGAAGCGATAATTCAGCAAATGGTTCTTTACCAGCGGACAACTAGTTATGCCAGCTCGGAGAATCATCCTTTCTTAGCGATTTGTTTGGCGCGATGGCACTCCTCAGCGCGGGGGTTTACGCCAGAACCCCGCCGGGTTGGCTGGTTTTTTGGGCTTTTTAAGCTTTAACATGATAGATGTTAAAGTAAAGTTACAACCACCAATCGAGGACTCTTGAACACCTTCTTAAAGTGTTCATAATAATTCTAGGAAAATACGCGCTTTTGAACCACTGCTCTCAGACCTACAAGAGTTCAAAAAGTGACGATGTTCTTTGAGGTTCGTTCACATGAAAGATTGGGAAAAATCCCTTTACGCCAATGTAAACACCTCGATTCATTAAGCTGCCTGAAGAACAGACGTAAATGTGATTCATTTAAGGGGTCAAGGACCTAGGAAAGACCATCAAGTTGAAAAGAGGAGGTCCGCATACTAAGACGTGCAGGGAGTTTGAAGGGGACGAGTGAGTGAGATTAGGGGAATGCAGAAAACAGGGGAACGTGAAATAGACGGAATAGGGACCAGTTGAACCCTCTTATGCACGAAAAAGTTCACCTGAATGAAAGACTTGTAATTATATTTGACATCCAACACTTGTAGAGCATTAAGTTAGAGGTCTGTGTCGAGGCAATGCCCTGCAACACTCAGCTTGCTGCCTGGTGTCACCAATTAATCGTGGTTTCTTTACCACGTCACGTGTGTTTGACAAACATTAATCAGGAGTCATTAATAGAAGGAAAAACTCCATATTTAACTCCAGTTTTGTCATTTCAAGCTTAGCGAGATTTTACGAGAGCTTTCAGACTTGTCAGCCTCGTTTTACTTTACTGAGGTTTATAGACTGAGATAAACATGAGGTCTCTGTGCCTCACTTACGTCCCAATGAGTCACAAACAGACCGAGAACTCCTTCAGGAAAGTCTTGGTGGACCATATCTCACGAAATTGGCACACCTACGAAAGCCGGGGAGTTCCTTCGAAGGATTAATCCTATCTCAGTTGTCTTCAGGACCACCGAGGGTGAAATAAGTACACTGAGGTTCATTTTTTTTGAGGTGAAGATAGTGAAATTTGTGACGTCTGTCATATAAACAGAGAAAATAAAAAATGAAATGGCACACTTATGGTACTTTCCTGAGCATGTTGATGACCTGATCTATTTTCCATCCTCGAATGGAATGCAGCTAAAACGTCCTAAAGAAAAGTGACAAATTCTCACAAAATCTGGATACAGGAGAGTGAGTCGTAGATCACAGGAGTTCAGACGAGGTATTAGCGTGATCACGAAATCTCACATTCATGTTAGACGCTCGTGTGTAACGCCCACAATGTTGCTGTACCGGTTACAGGAGTCGATCAAGACTCATCTGTCACTGTATCCCAGCCCCTATGATGTTGCCAAGTGGTTAGTTACCCACACGTACCCTGGATAAGTAGGCCCTTATACAGTCTGAGCCGGTGGATGTAGGCCAGCATGCCAATAGCTGTCGACGCTCAAGTCTCCCGAGTCACTGTTGTGCCTTCTACTGCTGCTCTTCCTCCTCCTCCTTCGACATCCTTGGGAGAATAATGTCTTGAGTGGTGTAGCGTCGCCCTCCTTTTTTCCTATCTGTTTAAAAGCGATCCTCTTCCTTGGGAAAGACGCTCAAGTCACACCCACAAAGACCCTATAAAGTCCATGTCGTTTTACCTGTATCGTCCAACAGACTGATTGTCTACCCATCTCGAACCCACTGTCCTCCGTTACGCGAGGGCGAGAACTCCCCAGGTATTCGAGGACGTGGCCTCGGCTCCTCTGATTCGATCTTGGGTGCGGGAGAGTCTCTCGACCCCTCAGCTGTTTTGACACATCCGTATTTCACAGCTCATAACACTGTCGCTTCAAGCAATGTTAGGGACGATTTCCGAGTTATTCCTGTCGTAACGTACAGCCTTCATACTCGAGGTATAGAAACCCTCGCTGATCTTAAATTCCAATTTTGAATCAAGAACTTTCTTCGTCTGAAAAGGAAAAAAGAAAACTGTCTCTAATGAGATTGTGATGATGATATTGACAGTGGCCCCCAGATGACAGCCTTGACCCAGTCGTCTCTTCAAATCTTTTGTTGTCATAGTTATTGACATATGACAGCATATGATCTAGCCTGGTGTTCCACCAATTGTAGTCATCCCTTCTGGCGTTCCATCAAAGAGCGTCGTTATCTTTTTATGACACCCCACCAGACACTGTCATCCTTAAGTGAAGCCCCACCAATCTCAGTCATCGGTACTGCTGCTCCACCAATCAAGCTCTGTCTTACAGTCTGCCAATGCTCAGGTCTAAATCACCAAGACCTTGGTGACCCAGAATGTCGATGGCACGTCTCTAAATGTTGACCAGGGTGTCCAGTGCTGCCGGGGGAGGGGGGGGGGGAGCATCATGGTGCTGAAATGAAGGCCTCGAGTCACAGCCAACCAACTTGGTTTTGGTTAGGTTAGGTTAGGTTAGGTTAGGTTAGGTTATCATGACTCAGAAGTAAATCTAAGGAACACTAAGTTACATTCACCGAGGACTGAGAGCAAGCGTTGTCTGTTCCTGTTAAACGTTCTCGACGATGAACAGCAAGAGCCTCGTAATAACTTGTGCTTTTCCTTAACGTGAAGACGTTCAGGGCACTGTCGAGGTTTTAAGCGCCGCTTGCAGGAGCCGAGTATGGCGGAGAGCAAGTATATAAAAGTCTTTCGGACCAGTGTGGACAACGAGGCCACTGTGTATGTGTGTGTGTGTGTGTGTGAAGGTCCGTCCCTGAAACACGCTTGCCGTAGTGCTCTGGGCATCCCAGCGCTGCTGCATCCGTGTGTGGGAAAGAGAGAGAGAGAGAGAGAGAGAGGCGTGTGTGTGAGTCGTGTGAGTCTCTCACAGTGGCCCCACGTGGTGAATCACGACCCTTCTGCAGTAGCTGGCTGCCGGCTAGCCACACTCGCCGGCCCTCTCGAACTGCCAGCCAAGAGCTGCCACACACACACACACACACACACACACACACACACACACCGGGACAATCAAATCGTTCGCTATTTCCACCACCCGATTCCTGTTTACCAAAAGGGGGTATCGATGCCTGGACGAACACCAGCTGGGCACGATTCTATAACCGGAGTGCCATCAGAAGCGCGTATTTGTAATGCATACGTATATGCATACAGTGCATTCGTGTTCTACATATGAATGATGAAGAGAGAGAAAGAAAAAGGAATAGCCAATAGTGTAGTTTACCTGACGGCTGAAGGATGTTGAGAGACCCCCAGGATTTCTCTCTCTCTCTCTCTCTCTCTCTCTCTCTCTCTCTCTCTCTCTCTCTCTCTCCCTCTCTCTC
>JAYMFT010004817.1:0-17184 GCA_038088735.1 Panulirus argus | reverse complement strand
CTACAGTCACGGATGAAATTTCTCATCAAGGCCGGGGCCTTTATTGAAATATACAGGTCAATGAAAGGAAAAAAGAAGAGGCAAATGAAAGTGTTTACGTATCGTAGAGAAGTGAAAAACTTGTATTTTAAAATGCGACAGGTCATAGTCATTGGGAAAGACATGAAAGGGTATAGAGTTCCAAAGCTTCGACGTGTGTGGAAAGAAACGGTTATGAAAACGTCCCACCATTGAGTTGCCTACGGCCACACATTTTTTTATCATGTTACGCAGCAGCTTGCCGAGTATTCCGTGGTCTAGGCATATGTTTTTTATTTCATACTTCGATGTCTACCTCGTTTTTGAGGTAGTAACAGAAAAGAAGGCAAAGAAAACGCCTCATTCGCTCACATCCATACTCTGGTTTTTATGTGTAATGCGTCATGACCACTTCCTCCTATCTACAACCAGGTCCCACAGAATTTATATGTAGTTTCCCCCGGCTGTTTCATATATCTTGTCTTATTCCTCTGACAACAAGTAGCTCCATGTATACCACATAGGTCCAATTCCATCTGTCCCGTCCCATCTTTCATCCTCCCAAATACTAAAAACTTTATTCACTCCAACTTTCTCTCTGTCCCTTCCTCTTATGATATATTTCCTCTTTGTCACCCTCTCTTCACTCATTCTCTCCATTTACCTAAACCATTTTAGTGCATCTTCATCAGCTCTCTCAACCATACTCTTCTTGTTACCACACATCTCTCCTACCTTATGATTACTTACTAGATGAGCTCTCCTTACACCACATATTGTCCTTACAAATCTCATTCCTAATACATTCAACCCCTTCCGCACAATTTTGACTATAGCCCAGCCCTCGCGTCCATACAACAACGTCGAAAATACTATAATGTTAGACATACCTATTTCCGGTTCCACATTTCTTTCCACACATTCCTCAGGGCTCCGAGAACCGTTGCTCCCTCAACTACCGTAGGACTCACTTTAGCTTCTATGGTTCCATTTGCAGCTAATTCCACTCTCAGATTTCAAAAACATTCTATTTTTTTCTAAGTATTTTTCGTTCACATTTACCTTAACTAACCTGTTTCTTGCACTGATAAACCTGATAACTTTGCTTTTATTCACATCTACTCTCAACTTTCTCCTGGGTCCATACCATCCGGCAAGGGATCAGAGGGTTTTAGTAACCAGCTGGTGCTGGTTCCATATCATCTAGGGAGGAATCAAAGGGTTTTTGTGGCCAGTTGGTGGTGCTGAGTCACTACCATCTGGGAAGAAAATTAAAATGTCTTGGGAGCCAGCTGGTGGTATTGGGTCCATGCCACCTGGGAGGGAATCAGAGGGTCTAGGTGGCCATCTGGTAGTACTGGGCCCACACCACCTGGGAGGGAATCAGAGGGTCCTAGTGTGGCAGCTGTTGGCTATACGTCCATACCATCTAGGAGGGTATCAGATTCATGCAGTAAATCAGCCAGGTTGAAAGGACTTTCTAAATCAGTAAGACAAAGTAATTGATTTTCCCTTCCCATGGCAATAGTCTGCAGCTGTTCCAGACTACTAAGGGAAGTATAATATTTCTTTTGTCATCTTTGATTATGAAGTGTTTCTTTGCCTAAGGATTTGATTTGATATATCTTAATTGCTTACCGGAGTCAGATATATTTGTCTTTTTTGATAAATTCCCAAAACAGGAATATTAGAAAGACTGATGAATACGTGGTGGTATCAAAAGTTTCCGAAACTAGTTCCACAGCACGCCAACAGATGGCAGTACGGCGAAGTGTATGGTGTGACGGTTAGGCGTAACTATCATCAATCAGTCTGCCTAGTGGAGTCATTCTGTGAACATCGTTTGTTGTTCTATGGGATTCTTTTTTTTTTTTTTTTGACCACATGCACATGCACATTTACGATTTCATCATGGACAGCAAACTAGAGCAGAGAGCAAATATCAAATTCTGCGTTAAACTCGGTCAATCTGCAACTGAGACCTTTAACATGATTCGTCATGTGTATGACAATGAAGGAATGAGCCGTGCGGGGTTCGAGTGGCATGCACGATTCAAAAGCGGCAAATTCTCACTGGATGACAACAAGAGGTCTGGGCGACCTTCCACGAGCTGAACCCCCGAAAATGTGGAAACAGTTCGGCGACCGTGAACGGACAGTTCTACTGCAATGTTCTGAGGCGCCTGAGGGAGAGCATTCGGCGGAAATGGCCTAAAATATGGACCGAGAGCGATTGGATGCTTCATGACGACAATGCATCCTTTCATCGAGCTCTCGTAACTCGTGAATTTCTCGGCCGCAACAGCACAGTGACCCTACCACACCCGCCCTACTCGCCAGATTTGGAACCTTGCGACTTCTTCCTCTTCCCAAAGATGAAGTTTCAGCTGAAGGGTCGCCGTTTTGACACCGTGGAGGAGATCACCACGAATCACAGAAGGTGCTTAACACGCTTCAGTAACAAGACTTCCAAAAAGCCTTCCAGCATTGGCAACGGCGCTGGGAGCGCTGTATGGCTACCAGACGGGACTATTTTGAAGGGGATCGTGTCCAACCTTGAATCAAGTTAGCACTTTCTTGTACATAGGCCTAGTCTCGGAACTTGTTGATAGGCCCCTGTAAATATATATATATATATAGTGTGTGTGTGTGTGTGCACCATGGCTAGTTTTGGGGAGGTGTGCCGTGCCGTGGGAAGGGCTGTTCCTGGTGCAGGTGTATGGAGGGAGGGCTGTTGTAGCACAGGTGTGCCTCACGTGTCGCAAGTGTTGAAGTCCACCGTACCCATCAGTTTCCTCTTGCATCCGCCGCTTGCTATACTGGATAACATAAGCTTCTTTTAATTTACACCTCCGCATGTACAGCTGTTGCTAGACAATGGGAGTGGACGGGAGACAAATCCTGGGGGCTGTGGGCAAGTCCAAATTGGCTGGGAAACTGTAGGGAAACAAATGGTTTGGAATATATTTTGGTCTGGTGAGAAAAGGCAACACCCTCACAGGTGTTTCTGCCTCGACAGGTGTGGTCGTGGAGCAGAGGCTAGAGTCCTTTTAGTGACTGGCTTATCAAGGTTGTGTTCTGCCCTGTGATGTGTTCTGCTGTCTAGTCTTCGTCTGTGGTCTGGAGGTAATATAGAGCATGGGTTGTGTGTGTGGCCTAGTGGTAGTGTGGTGGTCACTCGTTATTGCTGGAGGGCCCCTACCTTGCTGTGGTGAGTGATGGAGAGCCCCTTCTTTGCTGTGTTGAGTGATGGAGGACCCCTACCTTGCTGTGGTTACTGGTGGAGGGCCCCTACCTTGCTATGGTGAGTGATGGAGGGCCCCTACCTTGCTGTGGTGAGTGGTGGAGGGCCCCCTACCTTGCTTTGGTTACTAGTGGAGGGTCCCTACCTTGCTATGGTGAGTTGTGGAGGGCCCCTACCTTGCTCTGGTTAGTGGTGGAGGGCCCCTACCTTGCTGTGGTGAGTGGTGGCGGGCCCCTACCTTGCTCTGGTTACTGGTGGAGGGCCCCTACCTTGCTGTGGTGACTGGTGGAGGATCTCTACACTGCTGTGATCGGTAGTAGAGGGGCCTGCACTTTGGTGTGGTGGAGGGTTCCCTTCTGATGTGAGTAGCTGTGGTGAAGATGGGGAGAGACCGCTCTGTTGTGGTTAGCTGTGGTGGAGGGCTACATTTCATGAGGTAAGTGGGAGAGAATGAGGACCCGTATTATGAAAGGTGGTCGAGGGTTCCGGTTTAATGTGGGTAGTGGCGGAGGATGAGAGGGTGGGGGCCCCTCCTTCGGTGAGACTGGAGGATTGATATCCAGTTCAAACCCAGCTTGGCATGACCGACGTCGTGGAAGACTGTGTCCTGTACTACCACAGTGGTCCTGTGTTGTTTGGAAGATTGCATGGGGGTGTAGGTGTAGATTTCAGCACCCAGTAGGTAAACGCGACTTGCTTTCAGCACCCAAACAAAATGTCTTTGCTTGCTTGCAGCACCTAATGATACTAGTCTTTACTTGGCTAACGATGGCAGACACAGTGTTAAGAATGGGTGTCGGTTGGTACCATCCTCAAGGGGAAAGATATTGTCGTATCGTTGCCGGGTCAGGGGTAGTGTGTAACACAAGCCTCGAGATGTGCCCCAACACGTGCCACAGTGTAACCCCCCAGTTAACCCCTTGAGTCTGACGATACATCCCTTTGAGCATGGTGACCCGACCTTTAACCTAGCCCCAGAGGGGTCGGGTCTAAGACCAGGACATCATATCCACGGGTCGTATTCAAGTGTCGTGCCTTCGTGCTCAAGTATGGTAGTATTTTGCTCAAGAGTCGTATTGTGTTCAACAGGAGAACGTGGCAAAATGCTCACAATAACAACCTGAAACACCAAGAGTAAATTTAATGAACGGGCGAAGGTACGTAGAGACAAAATTCACAGACCCGTGCTTAAGATGGTGGAGGAACTGGAAATTTTTCTGGCACAGTTTTGCTCTGCTGTGCGACTCGACCATCACGACAGATTGAACAAAACAGAATTACAGAAAACCTTTTAGAAGTCTGTCAATAATCTTGAAGAAAGAATTGTAACATTTTCCACACATTTCCTGCTCTGAAGAAAGTGGATCATACACAGTTAAATGATCCCTTTTATGAGTGATTTGTTGCGTAAGGTGAACAGTTGTTGCTGCCTCGATGGAAACTTGCATCAGGGATTATTGTGGAGCGATGAGGTGCGTCGGAACCAGACCAGGAGTGATGAAGTAAGAGGAACGTTTAAGGGAACCGAATCCGAAGTTGAAGACTTTTACAACTGGAACTGTTTAGATCTTCAGACTTTCAAAACTTGCCTATTGTAGTACCTATAATTTTCATTCGAGATGTAAGATCACTGGATTATACAGAACTATAACGGAATATGGGTTATGGTCTTGGTATCTGAAAGCACATTGTAAGTATACGGAATCCAGAACTTTTTAACCCCCATGACATAATGAGGATCAGTAAGTGCACAGTTGATAAATGTAAAATGGGTCTGGATCAGTATCGACAAGTCTGATTGATGCGTCTAGGATGTGGTTGTTTATGTGGCCAGCGAGCCTCAGCGACTCGCAATCAGACTGAGCAAATGAGCAACACATCTGGTTGGTCCCAGACCGAGCTGTAGGGGTAGAAGACCTCCCAAACCGCCGTGTGGTATACGTCAGATAAGGTCCCCCACCTATCGTAAGGTAAAGTAAACAGAGATTGGCCAACGTTGCAGGCAGCTGAACTCGCCACCACATCACTGGACTTTGCGTTAACCTTTGATACTACATCCATACAACCTGCTCTGAGGCCTGACTCTCCCAACTAACATTAGCATAATCCTGAAAGGTTTAAAACTGAATCTCGTAGCCCGACACCATAAAGGAGGAAGTTAAGTAACTCCAGAAACCAACTATCGACCAATAGTACCAACATCATGTATCATTAAAGGCGAGAGTCTTGAAATATAGATTGACTGGCTTTGTATAATTCACGAGTCTATACAGTTCTGGACAACGCTGCTTCAGGGAGGGGAAGATCTTGCTGGATCACTCCGATAGCGAACTTGTAGAGTCAGTGGAAAACACCAGTGATGTTATATACGCAGACTTTAGCGTCATAGCGCACGAAATGCCTAAAATAAGGAGTGAATGGTGAAGTGAGAGGATGAAGCTGCAACATTTTGACACAGATCAAAACTCGTTTTTCTGAAGCAGGCGATATCTAGTGCCTTTTTGAAGATCCCTCTACCCAGGGAATGGTACTTGCGCCCCTGCTGTGCCTCACTGTCTTAACTGACTCGGGAACAAATGAGAGAGCAGCGCTGTACCATCATCAAGATGATGCCACAACTTTTATGGCAATCTTTACAAAATAAAAACACACATCAACCAATGGGCCCCTGAAATAACGTGCGGTTAATGGAGACAGTTTCTGAAACACAATTCTGGGGAAACCAATGAATTCAGGAGAAGTTCAGAGAACCGAACACAAATATACATTATAACATTTCTGAAAAGAAATGAAGATCTGATGCGAATTATACGCGGACACGAGAACAACGTTGCCTCGACAAGAGGAGATGGTAAGCTGGATTTTGTGACCCATTAAGGTGAGCAAGGCTGGACCGATGGATACCCCTCAGTGCACATCCATCCTCCAGATCAGAGGACTGGTAACATTGCACTTCAGTCCGGGCGAAATTGTCGTTCAGCGTCAGAATCACTCACGAGTCGCGCTGGCTTTGCAATCAGGTCAAAACTACGGGGATCGGCTGAAAGCATGAACACACTACTGCTCTCAGACTGGAGCACTATTTCAGATTACACTCATGAAAAATCTGTTGAATGTTTCCTTTCCAGTGCAGTATCAAAAACCATTCCCTATTTGAAGGGAATGAATGAGAGACATTCCAGATATTATCATTTACGTCAAATGAGACCGTAAAGTATCCGGGACCAAAGACTGTTCCACTCAAAACAAGCAAATGATAAAATTATTAGGGACCGCTTGGTGAAGTATATTCATGAACTCGGTATGTAAAAGCGGTGAAGTATATTCATGAACTCGGTATGTAAATATCTGCAAAATGTATTGGATCGAGAGAGTTGTGGAAGGTACGTAGACCCACCGACGTGCCATCAAACCAGGCTGACTGGTCATGAGAGTGCCACCGTAACTTGGTGTCAGACTGAGCTGTAGGGTTGGACGACCCTCCAGAACCCCGACAAAGGTGTACGTAAGGTGGTTGGGCCAAGTTAGGCCACCCTCCATTGACTTCCAGGAGTCCGCAAAATATTGTACGAGTTCCAGCCCTTCACCAGAAAGATTATGGTAGCAGCTGAGAACCCATCTTTCGTACTCCGGGACTCATAACTTGGCCTACGTATTTTCAATAGCAGTAGATGTCGAGCTTCTTGCAAAGTGGGGAATGTCTTAAAGAAACGTAGTTGCAGGACTTACTGCTGGTTGGTGTTTTTGGTATGTGCTGGACCTATGGTTGACATGCTAGAGTTGACATCACATTGAAAAGAAACCTAGATAAGTGACGATAGCAGGGAGGAGGTAGCCTCGAGCTGTGTGCCGCCGCGAGTGTGCTGAAAGTGACTTGAGGATGAGGGAAAGGCGTTCGCTGCGGGGGTGGTGGGACCCTTGAGCACGATCAGACGACCTAGCCCTTAAAGGTCTGGTCACAGGCTGAAGCCATCATACCCAAGGGTCGTACCTTCGTGCTCAAGGGGCCATACCGGTTGACCGTGAGATTTGAGGGGGGGGGGGGAACCAAGCCAGCGTGGCAGTACCTAAACAAAGCGTCTTGGACATATGAATCATTTGAAGACATTTAGCAATTCTGTCATGTTTGGGCTGCTCCTGCGAGGAATGACTTCGCATTGCGGAGAGAGAAGCTTGAAGGGTTTCAGTGGTCGGTCGTAAATGCGAAGTTATTAATTATGAATTGTAAAGGAAAATATATCCTTGAAAAGACTTAATTAACGGCGGGGATCTTGACATCAATTTCCGTTTTCAGTTTTTGAGTTACTCTGCTGCGTTGATTTTAAATCTTTATGTTGGTTATAAAAGGTACGTTAAGAGTATTAGAGAGAGACTCTTAAAAGGGATGGTCGAGGTGGTGAGGGTATTGGTGGAGGCTGTGAGGGTGATGGTGGAGATGGTGGGGGATGTGAAGATGCAGGAGGTTGTGGAGATGGTGGTGGTGAGATTGTGGTGGTGGTGGTGGTAATGGTGGGGGTAGTGCAGGTGGTGGGGGTTGGTGGGGATGCAGGTGTGAGGGAGGAAGGAGAGCAGATCAGGTTTCTGCTAACGGACAAGTCAAACGGAAGAGGCGGAGGTGTGTTGGCGGCAATTTACACAGAGGTGTGGATTGATGTGGTTATACATTATACAGTACCTTGTGTGGAACCTGTAGTGGTAGTTTAGTTTATGTACCGAGGTGGGTACTGTATTGGTGGGTGGGGGGGGTCACCCACTTCGCATCGTAGGGACGGTTTAGAAACTTTTTTTTTTCCGGGAAGGGAAGACGACCACGGCGAGATTTTCCTGGACTTAAAAGATAAGATGATGCAAAGTGAAAGGCGATGAGTGGCGTGGTATGGTGCCGTAGGGTGTGGTGAGGGAGACCATGACCTGGCCTGGCTGCCGACTCGCACCACACCCCTGTCACCACCACCCTCCAGCAGGCACCATCACCACCAACACCACCACTACACCACCGGGGTGTCCCACCCCTTCCCCCTCACACGCTAAATGGACACAGCGGTGTGGGGATTCGGGCTATCGGGGTGGCGTTAAGCTGCGTGGTACGATGGCGTGTTTCTTGGCCGGTGGGGCCGGGGCCAGGGTCGGGGTCGGGACAGGGGTCGGGGTCGGGGCTGGAGTCGGGGCAGGGGTCGGGGTCGGGGCCGAGACCTGGGCTGGGGCTTGGGTCAAAGCGGGGGCTTGGGGGGGTCAAGGTGGGTAGCGGGGATGGGGCCGCGATCTGGGTGGTAAGGACTGAGGTTGGGGCTGAGGTGAGGGCTGGGAACGGGGCCGGGGCCGGGGCTGGGGTAGGAGCCGGGGCCGGGGCAGCGGAAGGCAACATGCACACGGGCAGTTAACAGCAGTCCGCAGTGGCCGGCAGCCGTCACATGAGGGCCAGAGCGACCCGCCTGCAGGGACACCCCTGGCCTTAAGCAATCTCTTGATGCTATTGTTGTCAGCTCTCCTATAACAGGGTGTCTGCCACCTCCACTCGCCACACCTAATTTGTCTCAATGGCTCACTATTTTCTTTTTTTACTCCTGTGTCGGGGATCACGACGGGTTAGTATTTGTTGGGTATTTTGTGAGCAGGAGACACTGTTGTTGTGTGGCAGGGCGCTGGTGCTCCCAGACGCCACCGTCCCTCCCTCCCTTCCTCCCACACTCGGGTTTTTTAGATTTTCTTTATCATCAAGTGACGGACAGTCTCCAGCGGAGGGAGGCCCTTCCCACACGCATTCCGGGAACCCCCGGGCGTTGTTCTCACACCTCCGGCCGTGGCGGAAGGGGACCGAAGTGCTCAAACATCCTTTATGTTTTCCCTCTGGTCAGCGGCCGGTGTTGCTGGAAAACAGAAAGCTTTACTATGACGTGTAGGTTAGATTACGGACAGCCACACACACACACTCGGGCACCGCCGGTACCCAGGCTGTCTGATTGTCCGGAGATGACGATGAGATTTGTGATTGACGAAATATTGTCCAGGGGTTAACATTGGCCTCCTCGCTGACGACCTGTGACCTACGACCCGGCTTGTCCAGCAGGCTCAGAGGTCACACGTCCGATGTTGGCCAAGGCTGGGTCAACCAGGCTGTTGCACATGTCCACTGTCGGCCAAGGCTGGGCCAGCCGGGTTCTTATACATATAAACGGGCGGTGAGTGACGTGGCCAGGTGATGGCCCAGTATGGTGACCTTGGCAATGTGGATGTTATATTTCGTGTGTGTTGATGGATGGACACTGGCTATGAAGAGAAACATCACTGACACCTGAAAACTTCACATCAACTCAAGAAAAGGCTTATTTTTTTCCATGAAGGTGGATGGGTCTGAAGAATATACTCGGTGATTACATGCACTTGAGGCAAGTTAAAAATGCGGGGAATGTTAATAAATGAGGGTTGTAGAGGAGTGAATAGAGATGAGATTTTTTAAAAGTGCCTTGTGTCTGGGGATGATATGCATGGAGACGTTGGTATACTTTGTGTCTCATTATAGTCGACTGGAGGTGCAGAATGTAGTAATGGGAAGCTCTGACGTATGTAAGTTTATGTATCACACACTAAACGTAGGTTAAGCACGTGTATGGAATGAGAGCAGAGGCTGCATGTACCTATAGCCACACACCCCTTCCCTCCCCACGAAAGCTGGGGATGAAGTTAATGATGATAGACAGATGGGTTAGATCTGCGCCTTGTCCACCTTCGTAGTTTGACATGTAGCCAAGTGAAGGCAGCAGTAGCGGGCGTATTGTGTAGCCACAGAGAAGAGGAAATTAAAGGTACATTCTTGAGAGCTGCAACAATAACTGAGGAGAACATCCACGAGAAGTTCATTGTGATGGACGACATGAATGGCCAAGTAGGAGATCCCGAGAGAGGGACAAGTATAGGGTTTCAGAAGGAAATGACGCGGCTTGAATGTTAGTCAGGCTCTGTGTACCAGTGGTGGTAGGTGGTCACAGCTGTAGGGTGTGTGGGTGTGTGTGTGTGGCCTCTGGTATAAGTGGGTGTGTGTGGGAGGCCTCTGATACAGGTGGATGGTGCGTGTGTGGCCTTTGGTACAAGTGGGTGTGTGGGGGGGGGCCTCTGGTACAGGTGGGTTTGTTGGTGGGGGCGCCTCTGGTACAGGTGGGTGGGAGGGGGAAGGGGGAGGCACTGGTACAAGTGGGACAGAACAGGAAAGACTTGGGCCGATCTGGTCGGGTAAGAAGGAAAATGATACTGTGTGTGATCGATGTGGCTGGCTGGAGAGTGGGCAGATCACATGAATGATACGTAAGGCAGTATTACGTTGCAGATGGGCAAGGGTCACCAGCCTCTGTGTAAGGAATGGGGAAGCGAGGCGGACAGAAGGTTGAGAAGGTGAGGAATGAAAGTGTAAGACTAAACTCACACCGAGAGAAAGCTGAAAGAAAAGCTTAAATGTTTTTGACAACTTGGGTGAGAATGAGGTTCAAGGGACTGTCGAGGTTCCTCAAGAAAACACTGGTTTCGGGCAAGGGGCGTGTGGGACTGTAATGAGAGGGTCGTCGAGGAGAACAGCCTGGTTGGTTGGACGAAAGAGGTGAACATATTGACAAGAAAGAGAGGGTCTGGCTGGAGACTCCGAGTGTTCCAGCTGTGGTCTGGGAGAAGCAGGAGCGGCGAATTTCAGGTCTTCTCCGGAAAAGGCGTAAGATATGGTGCATTTAATGAAAGGCAGGACGAATATGTTAAGAAACTGTAAATGGAAATATCAGGAAGAAAACATTTCGGTGTGGAAAGTGACGCCGTGTTCGGCTCGATGTCAGAATGTGGGAGAGGATGAAACTTGCCCGTTAGGGAGAGTAATTATGGGAGCCGATGCATTACAGTTTGTGGGCATTGGTTCGATTTCATTTCAAAGTCGAGTGAGTGATATGTATGGAGGTGGGAAACATTACAAAAGAGTTGTGGAGAGCAGTGATGAATGTCCAAAATGGAAAAAAAAAAAAACTAAGTAGATGGCGAGTGAAATGCTGGTTGTGAAGGGAAACAGCAGTTGTGTGTGTAGGAGTGTGCTGGTGAGCCTGTAATAACTAGGGCGAGACTTGTACTGCTGAGTGAATTTTCAAAATGACCCCTGGTTTATTCGGTAAATTGATTTGGGAGCAAGTCCATTTCAGACAGTTGGCAAAACCTGTGGCAGAATTTTCATTTGCTCTCGTAAACAAAGACTCCAAAACCACTCGTAGGATGAAGAACGAAAAGTTAATGAGAGAAAAATGTGTCGACCAGGTTTCTGCAGTGAGACGAGATGTGGAAAAATCTTAAAACGTAATGAGGGAACGCGTTTTGTATCCTCATTTACATACGATACCAGAATCAGTAATGACTGTCGCATCAGCATAAGACCTAGAGGGACGAGAGTCATACAGTGCATAGAAGTCTTCCAGTGGGCCACTGAAAATAACATGCTCTTTGATAGAAACAAATTTCGATTATATTTTTTTTCCCCTTTAAGGAAAGTGAAGAAAAAAGTATGAAGGAAAAGTATAAGATTACGGGGCACACACAAAAGTAGCATCAGGAAAATGCGGAAATATGAAAATGATTTTTTGATGAGGTGATCAGCCAGCACCTCAGAGCCACCGATGCCTCCTGAAAGAAAATGGGTGGGCTGGATTCTTCGAGACCACAAGACATAAGGGGCCAGAGCTATTATGACAACCTTTTCGACTGAAAAGCCGGCCGAAACTGTGGAGGAAAGAGAGTAATTACAAAGATCATTCACCGCCCACACTAACTATGGTAGATCGTAAACCTACTGAAACGAGCTAAAGAACTCGCTAGAGTACAGGCGGGATATATAGATATGAAAATTTCTGGAAGGCGTCTCGGCCAATCTAAAAAGTAACAAAAATCCTGGGTCTGACGGGCGTGGAGGACTGAAATAACCATAAAACTCATGCAACGTCGCAAGTCCAGTGAGAGAGAACTCGCGAATCGTCTTTGTTCCGTTCATGTTGGAATCTTTACCTTCAGGTGCTGGAAGCATTATGGATCGCCCGGCAGAGAAATTCAAGAACTCGTTGGAGAAACAATCGGCAAACCTGACCCACCAGGCAGGTCAGATTATGGAGGGTACGTAGGCCTGCAGGCCACGTCCTCAAGCTGGTCAGAGGATCGGTTAAGCCTGTGGAGGCAGATGAACCTCCAAAATCACCGTAAAGAACTGAGGAGGTTTTGCGGAATATCCCGAGACTGTATACCTTGCCTCACCCTCCTGTAAGGGGAATCCCACACTGCGGAGAAAGGCGGTCACTGCCACCTGGGGAAACGCGCAAATACACACACACACACACACACACGGGCTTCCGTGGTGGAATGGCTAGTGTTGCTGACCTTTTAAAGTCACCACGGGCCATCCCAGGTCGAACCGCAAAAGTTCGAATCCTCGGCGTGGCAATTGGCCTCCAGTCAGTCCAGATGTTTATCCTCCTCACGGAGCAGGTCGATAAATGGGTACTTAGGTGTGTGTGTGTGTGTGTGTGGGTGTGTGTGTACGTGCGCAGAAGTAGGGACGCGGTACTTGTGTACATGGTTTAGAAGTGGTTCAGCACAAGTGTTCAGCTCTCCCTGTAACACACAGTTTGTAATAACACGCACGCACACAAATGAATATATATGTTTTTTTTTTCATACATATTTGCCATTTCCCGCGTTAGCGAGGTAGCGTTAAGAACAGAGGACTGAGCCGTGGAGGACAAATCCTTACTTGGCCCCATTTTCTCTTCTTTCTTTTGGAAATGTAAAACAGGAGGGAAGGATTTCCAGCCCCCAGCTCCCTTCCCTTTTAGTCGCCTTTACGACACGCAGGGAATACGTGGGAAGTATTCTTTCTCCCCTATTCCCAGGGATATATATATATATATATATATATAGATATAGATAGATAGATAGATCCAGGACCTCTTTTATTGTCCTCCTACAGCTTCGAGACGGCGCTCCAGTCAGGAGCAGAGAAATGTACTCTTTTGTATCAAGTAACTTCACTGGACTAAGCCTTTTCTTCGGTGCCTGTGATACAGCCTCGCCTGTGGCGACATCTCTCGCGATGCAACCACCTGCAGGCGGAGTCCTGTGCTTTACACGTGACAGCAAGGGAGTGGATACGAGCAACTGAGACCATTTCTTGGTCTGTTCCTATCGCTACCGCGGGAAATGACTAACAAGTATTTGCTGATAACCTTGAGGAGAATGAAGCAGAAACTGTCCCAGGCGCATTTGTGTAAATATCCCTTTTTTCCCCGTTACCCTGAATGTGATCTTGTCGAAGCGTTTAGGACAGTTCGTGTTTCAGTTTTTCCTCGTAGTTATCAGCAGATATGATGAAAGTCTCCCGTGGCGTGAATGACAGGCTGGAAATACTTGCATGACTGTATCAGGGGTTGTGAAATCTGCCACCATGGTTGTTCAAGGTGAACGGATTGTGAACCGCAGCAGAGCCCCTGATGGAACCCCATCTCCCTCGGGCAGCAGGCGGAGGAGACTCTCCTCAAGGCTGGATCACGAGAATCGGTTGGCTCGGTGACCTGTGAGATGAGGAGGAGGAGGATGCTGTAAAAACCAAAGATCGTCGTGAGTGAGAGAGGGATTGGGTCGAACTGTCAGCTTGGAAGGTGGAGTTGCTCTGAAGGCCTCAATGAATGGGAAGGAGTTGAGTGTGCCAGTACCGACTCCGATTTAATGTTGCGACACTCAGCTACGTCTGGATACCCGCTCTGAGAAGACGAGGACAACACAGGCGACGTCAGTAGAGCGCCAGGAATTGGAGAGTAGTGAAGATGGTGGAGTTGGGTGAGGTTGTCACTAGAAACACATGGATGAATGTTTGTTGACCCCTTAAACACGACGGTACAACCCTTGAATTTAGACCCATGAGAACGACGGTAGAAGCTTTGGATACGATGGCCTGCAGCGCAGCTCCCTCCGTCAGCAGATACCGGCTCGGCTCAGATTGAGGTGTGCCGCCCTGGAAGCCGCCACTTCTTGCCCCAGTACCTGGGAGATGGCCACACGCTCGACGTGTTGCCCTCCAGTGATTTTGTCCATCTAGTGTTTGTGACAAACCGGTCACGACCGTGGACGAGTCGACACCTTTGCGATAGAGATGAACTGGTCACATAGTGTAAGTTTAAGGATAAGGTGTGCATGGCGTAGGGCGGTAGTGCGCCTGGGAAGTGAGTAGCGAATGATTAGCTCTAAGAGGTAAAACATCGAATAGAATTAGAGATAACATTTGGGCTGCAACGGGGATTCGTGGTCGTGCGATGAGTTGTGAATGAAGGGCGAGTTGAGGGGAATCACCTCGTGGGTGATGGGGCAGAGGGAGGGCTGCCACAGGTGTTGGTGGCTGGTGCAGGTGTTTGCCGTAATTACTAGCAACTTCCCCCCGCACACACCTGTCCTGAGACGGACGTTTACCTCCAACACTACCGTTTACCACCACTATAACCTACCACCATCCATCACCTACTATCACCTAAGACTGGTTCAGTCCACATTGGTCGCCTTCTGCTCCTCACAGTACCAAAAGGTCGCCTATCCACCCTTGCCTCGCCACCTTCTCTGCAGGTTTCCCGCTCAAACACGTTTCCAAACTGGTGTGATCTACCATTCCATCCACTGCTTCCTCCTCTGCCGCGCCTTGAAAACACTGTAGTGCCACCCTTGAGAGCAACGATACGACCCTTGGGACATGATAGCGTGACCTCCAACGCAATCCATACAGGCTGAGGACCAAGACCAGGCCATTACACCCAAGGGTCGTATCACTGTGCCCAAGGGTCGTGCCGGCATGCGTATAGGGTAAATATTCTGATGCAGTCTGAGTTTTGTTCTTAGTTCCTGCAGGAACTATGACGATGGTTCTGACTTTATAATGGATGACGGCCATCATTCCATCACTGCTTAGAACAGTGAAATTTTCACTGTTGGTCTGTACTGTAACATGAATTCAAAATTTTTATGAACTCGAACCGATTTGAAAGCTTCAAAAGTATGATGTTTAAGGAACCCCAAGATTTCAGTTCCTGATGGAATGAAAGTTAAAGGGCTCCAAGAGGAACCCCAGGACTCCAGTTCTGATGGATTCCAGACGAAAGGTGTCCAGAACGTTGTGTCAGATAAAAGGGTTCCAGAAGGTTACGAATCAGTTTAAAGGTTTCAGAAAGTTAATGTCAGACTAAAGGGCTGCAGGACGTAAAGAGTTAGACTTAAGGGTTCCAGAACGTTACATGTCAGACTTTATGGTTCCAGAACAAGTTGTATTTCGCTCTCCGGGGTTTCAAGACTTATTACATTCGAAACGTCATGGTTCCAGCTGGGTTAAATCTAGACTCCGTGATTATTTCCCACACTCGACGATGATGAGTTGTGATGAGGCACACGAGCCCCACACACCCGCTGCCGACGTCAGCAGGACTCAAAGCTCTTGAGTTGTCAACAACCGCCAGGGACCCTCACCCTCCGCTGCAGGTACTAACCAAAGTTTTGGAAGCGGACATTTTTTTTTTCTCTCTCTCTCTCTCTTTCTTCATGCATGCTCAAGCGAATGCAGGTGTTTGAAGAGCTTCTTCCTGAAGGAGTAACTTTGGGACCCGCAAGTGCTCATGCAACGGAGGAGACGAAACCAGAAGCGCTCGGGGGGGATGAGAGAGTTGTGACAGTGACCTGCAAACAGAAGGTAAAGAAAGTCGTTAGAAAGTAAGGCAGAATGTGTAGCGCGTGGAGGTTCACGTGTGAGTAGAGCCAAGCTTGAATCCGACTGGATACAGCGGTACTACCGCCCCGGAGCACGATGGTACGACCCTTGGGTACGATGGCGCGACCTCTCTGATTGAGTGAGCCCCGTAAGCGTTTACGCCATCGTAGCCCGCGGTTTTGCACCGTCGTGCTCTGCGGGGAGTCGTACCGTCAGATGCTCTTTAAGGAGATCGTACCGTCGGGTTCCAGGAGCATCGGCATGAAGTCCCCTGCACGCACACACCACCCCAGTCCTCCCCGCACAGTTTGCTTCGTCCAGCACACGTTTGCCCACACATTCGCCGACGCCAATAACAGTAATTTTGCTTGCCTCCGCAGGGACCAAGAATGGTGCTCGTACTGAGTGGAGGCTGGTAGCGGACTTGTAAAGACGGCCCGGCTCCCCGTGCACGGGACTGCTCTCTTCCAACCCCTCGTAGATTCAGGCCGTCGCCGAAATCCTGATTTTGGAAAACGAAGAGGGGTTCACGTGCTGTCTTGTGCCGTTTGTAAAAAAAGGAGGAAAAAAAAAAAAGAAGTGGTTTGCCGCTGCTGTCGGCTAAAAACTGGAACGACTCTTGTTAAGTGGCGTCAGAAACTGGAGGTTGTGCACGGAGGTGTGTGGAGAGGAAGATACTGGGACCGGCAGGCGAGGGAGGAGGGTGTCTGTAGCAATGGAGGCTATTGGGCCTGCCGCCCCCCCGGGCCCCGACCCCGCCAGCAGCCAGGACGACCGTCGCCTCGCCAATGGCATCGGCGGCGAATGGTGAGTGTGTGTGTGTGTGTGCGTGTGTGTGTGTGTGTTGATTTGCACTTGCTTGAGCTTCTCTGCTCTCACTCTGTGTTTAGGGTTCATTTATCCCACTCACAGAGCTGGCCAACAGGGGAACTCTATAACCGTCTTGGAAGACAAGTACCGAGAGATGTTGGCAGGTACAGGCATCGGGAGAGAGAAAGTTGGCAAGTACAGGTATCGGGAGAGTGAGTGTTGGCAGGTACTGGTACTGGGAATGAGTGTTGGCAGGTACATGTACTGGGAGTGAGTGTTGGCAGGTGCAGGTACCGGGAGAGTGAGTGTTGGCAGGTGCAGGTACCGGGAGAGTGAGTGTTGGCAGGTACAGGTACCGGGAGAG
>JAYMFT010004806.1:0-17184 GCA_038088735.1 Panulirus argus | reverse complement strand
TTTGATCAAGTAAGTAATGTAAGGGTAAGAGAGATGTGTGGTAATAAAAACAGTGTGGTTGAGAGAGCAGAAGAGGGAGTGTTGAAATGGTTTGGACATATGGAACGAAAGAGTGAGGAAAGTTTGACAAAGCGGATATATGTTTCAGAGGTGGAGGGAAAGGGATTTTGAGCGGTTTGGGCCTGAACATGCAGGAGGTTGAAAGGCATGCACGTACTAGAGTGAAATGGAACGATGTTTTTCACTAGGCTCAATGTGCCGTGGGGCCTGGATGTGGATAGGGAGCTGTGGTTTCAGGGCATTACACATGACAGCTAGAGAATGAGTGTGAGTGAACGTGGCTTTTTCGTCTGTTTCCTGGCGCTACCTCACTGATGCAGGGGGTGACAATGCTATTTCCTGTAGGGCAGGGTAGCATCTGGAATGGATGGAGGCAAGCAAGTATGAATATGTACATGTGTATATGTGTATATGCATGTGCATTTATATGTATGTATATATGTATATGTTGGCATGTATATGTATGTATTGCTCATATATTTGCATGTATGTATATATGTGTGTATGTGAGTGAATGGATCTTTCTTCGTCTGTTTCCTGGCGCTACTCACTGACGCAGGAAACAGCAATCAAGTACAATAATAAAATAATAATAAAAAATCCTTTTAGAATGTCAAAATTGGGGCTTTTCTAAGACATTTCTATCTTTTTTGCATTTTTCTTTTTTGTAATTTTTGAATGTCAAAGTTCCATAGAACAAGAACCCCATCCTAGCCACTTACCAGTTTCACCAGTAACCACACTAATCCTTTCTAGCCTATTTGGCCAGCATTAGTCTGAGGAGGACCTCTTGTAAAATCTAAATTTTTTTCATATCAATAAACTTGTACATTCAAACCCTTTCTAAATGAGGGATACACTATATATATCATTTTGTGAAATATAGGATCAACATGGAGCATACAAACAGATTTTGATGTTTTGGTGGTCGGAGGAACAACGCTGGCATTCTCTTGGCTTGGCAATGTTTCATACCAGGCTAGCAAGCTGTGATTTGCTCAGAAGTAAGAATGTAGAGTTTCTCTACTGGTTGGAGATAACATCACAAGTATATCATGCACAGAATAAAATTGGCATAGCTTGCATAGCTTAAATACATAGTTTCTATCTTCTTGCATAGAACTGAGTTCAGAGCATGATGTGGTGGGACTATATTGGAAGGATCTTTGTTTCATTGTGAAGGTTCTGAGTGTTTGTGGCTGCAAGGCAGCCAGTGATTGTTCTATGGGCACTATTTTGTGTGGTTTGCAGCTCTGTTGTACTTGCTTTTGAGAGGGTGGAAGGCAAGGCAGATGAGCCATAGCTTAATGTGGAGCAGATGAATTGCTTGTGTAGTATGTTGAGAGATTCTTTATGTTTTCAATATCTGGCACCAGTTAGTATTCTGAAGGCATTTAGTTTGTGAGTTACTTTTGTGCTGATGTTGTTGGTGTGGGGAGTGAATATCATGTGCGTGTCATACATGATGCCCTGAATGGATGGTGTTTTGCTCATCAAAAGAGACTGTCCATTCAAGGAGACTGTTTGGTGTGAGCTGCATTCGTATCTGTCTCGGGTTAAAGTAGTATATAGAATATATAGGATTTCTTTTGTTTTTATGGGTGGCATGAATCATAATGGCATCATGAAGTGTTGAGGTAGTGAGTGACATTTTTAAGTGGAATGTATGTTAAGCTGAATCAAACAGATGTGAAAAACATGAGTGATGTAAGTACAAAAAGATACAGGAACAGCAAAATAAGAGGTTAATTACAAACTGTGATAAAGAGGATGATAATTACAGTGAAATCTAAATAACATTTTTCTAAAGCTAAAGATTCTTACTTTTGGATTTGACTGAGGAGTCTGCAGTGATTAATATACATTCATTCCGTGAATGGGATAAGACATGGCAAGAAATATGAAAACAATTAAAAGTCATGTACCTCTACGTTGAAAATTTTGTGTTTTGTCACATAATTCACAGTAATGATACTGTGATACTGCACAACAGCAACTGCAGTGATACCGATCCACAACAGCCATAGTGATGCTAATTGCTAGCAGCCATAGCGTTACTGATTCACAGCATCCATAGTGATGCTGATCCACAGCAGTCACAGTGATGCTGATCCACAGCAGCCATAGTGATACTGATCTACAGCAACAATAGTGATACTGCTCAACAGCAGCTGTAGTGATACTAATCCACAGCAGCTATAGTAGAAATCTTAAACTGTTATAAATTAAATTACAGATGGTCAGACCTTATCTCTCAACATCGAGGGCAATGACAGCAGTGAGGTAGTTATGTGAAGTAAGAGACATATGAAGCAGCTGTCCCCCTCCTCCATTGTTGCCCATTCCTCCATTTGTACTTCCATTACATTGAGCCTGGCACACTTCATTCAGCTCCCATGCAGATCCTCCATCACTGTGAATACAAACAATGAACAGCTACAAGTATAATTTTTCTTCAGTGAGAATAAAAACAATAATATATAATGCAATATTTTATAATTTCTTTATTATACACACACACACACTCACACACACACACACACACACACACACACACACACACACACACACACACACACACACACACACACACACACACACACTCACACATAAAACCCAAGCAAATGGTAGTAATGAGGATATGATAAAGCACAAGACAGCCTCAATATATTGCCTACAAGAAAATAAGCTTTAGGATTATATGTGAGAGAAGGAATTACGAGTAGACATCATCCCTAATCTGTCATCAAATTAGCATTACTGACTATGACGCATTCACAATCTGCCCAGGGTCGAATGCATAGGCTGCAGTAGTCTGTCAAGAGTCAACCCAGCTGTTCATGCTCCCCTAGGGGGTTGGTTGATAAAATGGGTACCTGGCTTTGGCTAGGGTATATATATATATATGTGTATGCAAATCTATAAAAAAATAGTTTGATCAAGTTAGTAAGGATAGAGTTAGAGATATGTGTGGTAATAAAAAGAGTGTGGTTGAGTGAGCAGAAGAGGGTGTGCTGAAATGTTTTGGAGATATGGAAAGTGAGGAAAGGTTGACAAAGAGAATATATGTGTCAGAAGTGGAGGGAACAAGGAGAATGGGGAGACCAAGTAGGAGATGGAAGAATAGAATAAAAAGGATTTTGAGTGGCTGGGGCCTGAACATGCAGGAGGGTAAAAGGCATGTACTGGATAGTGAATTGGAATGCCATGGTATATTGGGATTGATGTTTTGTCAATGGTCTAAGCCAGGGCATGTGAAGCATCCAGGTAAACAATGGAAAGGTCTGTGGGGCCTGGTTGTGGATAGAGGGATGTAGTTTCAATGCATTACACATGTTAGCTAGATAAGGGATGTGAGCAGATGTGGCCTTTCTTCATCTGTTCCTGGCGCTAGCTTGCCAATGTGGGAAATGGCAATATGAAATGAATATATATATGTATATCTTATTTATCCCTGAGGATGGGAAAAAAGAATTCTACTTCTGTATTCCCTGCGTGTCATGGAAGGCGACTAAAGGGGAAGGGAGAAGGGGGGCCTGGAAACCCTCCCCTTCTTGTATTTCTATTTCTAAATGAGGAAACAGAAGAAGGCACCTGGTGGGGAGCACTCACCCTCCTCAAATGCTCAGACTGGTGTGTCTGAATGAGTGTGGAAGTAACCAAGATAAGAGGAGAGGAGATACAGGTAGCATGATTGAGGAAAGAAACCTGAATCTTCTGGCTCTGAGTTAAATGAAGCTAAAGAGTAAAGGGGAAGAATGGTTTGGAAATGTCACAGGACTAAAGACAGGGTTTGGTGAAAGCACAAGAGCTAAGGAAGGAGTAGCACTGCTATGGAAGCAGTAGTGGGAGTGTGTGATAGAGTATAAGGAAGTAAATTTGAGAAAGATGTGGGTAAAACTGAAAATGGATGGCAAGATATGAATGATTATTGGTGTTCATGCATTTGGCCATGAGAAGAAAGATCATGAGAAGCAAGTGTGTTGGGTGTAGCTGAGAGACTGTGTCAGCAGTTTTGGTGCATGAGACTGGGTATTAGTGATGGGTGATAAAAATGCAAAGGTAAGTAATTTGGCAGTTGAGGGTATAATTAGGGTGCATGGGGTATTCACTGTTGAGAATGGAAATGGTGAAGAGCTTGTGGAGTTGTGTGCTGATAAAAGACTGGTGATTGAGAATAACTGGTTTAAAAGGAGTGATATACATAAGTAATTGCAAAAGAGAGACTTTTGGATGTAAATGTGCTGAGAGGAGTAGCTGGTGGGATGTCTAATCACTATCTTGAGGAGGCAAGGGTTAAGATTTGTAGAGATTTTTGAAAAAGAGGAAACAATGTAGGGGAGAAAAGAGTGGTGAGAGTAAGTGAGCTTTGAAAGAAGACTTCTGTGAAGTAATACCAGGAGAAAATCAGTGCTGAATGGCAAAAGGTGAGAGCAAATGAAGTGAAAGGAATGGATGAGGAATCAGAGGTATTTGGGGAAGCAGTGATGGTATGCATTAGAGATGCATGTGGCATGCGAAGGGTGGGAGATGGGTAGATTAGAAAGGATAATGAGTGGTGGAATGAAGAAGAAAATTTGCTAGTGAAAGATAAAAGAGAGGTGTTTGGACGATACTTACAGGGTAGGAGTGGAAATGATTGGGAGATGTATAAGAAAAAGTGGCAGAGAGTCAAATGAAAGGTGCAGGGGTTGAAAAAGAGGGCAAATGAGAGTTGGGGTGAGAGAGTATCATTAACTTTAGGGATAATAAAAAAATGTTTTGGGGTAAATAATGTGCAAAAGACAAGGGAACAAATGGGAGCATCATTGAAGAGGGCAAAAGGAGAAGAGATAACATGTAGTGATGAAGTGAGGAGATGGAGTATTTTGAAAGATTGTTAAATGTGTTTGATGACAGAGTGACAGATGTAGGGTGTTTTGGTCAGGGTGGTTTGCAAAGTGAAAGAGTCAAGGAAAGTGGTTTGCTGAAGAGAGAAAAGGTGGTGAAAGCCTTGCAGAAGATGAAATGTGGCAAGGTGGCAGAAGTGGATGGTACTGCATGTGGCTTTATTAAGGAAGGGGGTGACTGTGTTCTTGACTGGTTGGTAAGGATATTTAATATACATATGGGTTAAGATGAAGAAGTGCCTGAGGATTGGCATAATACATGTACAGTGCCACTGTATAAGGGCAAAGGGGATAAAAGTGAGTTCAGACTACAGAGGCATATGTTTGTTAATTATACCTGATGAGTTGTATGGCAGGGTATTGATTGAGAAGGTAAAGGCATGTACAGAGCATCAGACTGGGGAGAAGCAGTGTGGTTTCACAAGCGGTATAGGGTGTGTGGATCAGGTGTTTGTCTTGAAGAATGTGTGAGAGAAATACTTAGAAAAATAGATGGGTTTGTATGTGGCATTCATGAATCTGGAGAAAACAAATGATGGGGTTGACAGAGATGCTGTGTAGAAGGTCTTAAGAATATATGGTGTAGGAGGTAAGCTGCTAGAAGCAGTGAAAAGTTTTGATCGAGGGTGTAAGGCATATGTACAAGTATGAAGAGAGGAGAGAGAATGGTTCCCAGTGAAGGTCAGTCTGCGGCAAGAGTCTTGGAGAGACGGGCAAGTATGCAGTCTATTGGGAATGAGAGGGCCTGGGAAGAGAGTCAGTTATTGTTTGTTGATGATACAGCACTGGTGGCTGATTTGAGTGAAAAATGGCAGAAATTGGTGACTCAGTTTGAAAGAGTGTGTGTAAGGAAAGTGCTGAGAGTAAATGTGAATAAAAGTAAGATTATTAGGGTCAGCAGGGTTGAGGGACAAGTTACTTGGGATATAAGTTTAAATGGAGAAAAATTGGAGGAAGTGAAGTGTTTTAGACATTTGGGAGTGGACTTGATAATGAATGGAAACATGGAAGCAGAAGTGAGTCACTGGGTGGAGGAGGGGGTGGGGGTTTTGGAAGTGATGAAGAATGTGTGGAAAAAGAGAATATTATCTCGTAGGGAAAAAATGGGTATGTTTGAAGGAATAGTAGTCCCAACAAAATCATATGGTTGTGAGACACGGGCTATAGATAGGGTTGCGCGGAGGAGGGTGGATGTGTTAGAAATGAAATGTTTGAGAACAGTGTGTCGTGTGAGATGATTTGATCAAGTAAGTAATGAAAGGGTAAGAGAGATATATGGGAATAAAAAGATTGTGGCTGAGAGAACAGAAGAGGGTGTGTTGAAATGGTTTGGACATATGGTGAGAATGAGAGAGGAAACGTTGACAAAGAGGATATATGTGTAGGAAGTGGAGGGAACAAGAAGAACTGGAGACCAAATTGGGGATGGAAGGATGGAGTGAAAAAGATTTTGAGCATTAAGGGCCTAAACATACAGGAGGGTGAAAGGCGTGCTTCGAATTAGAGTAAATTGAAACAATGCGGTACTCTAGGCTGGACATGTTGTCAGTGGACTAAAGTGGGGTATGTGAAACATCCAGGGTAAACCATGGAAAGGTCTGTGGGGCCTGGATGTAGATAGGGAGCTGTGGTTTCAGAGCATTACACATGACAGCTAGAGAATGAGCATGAGCATATGTGGCGAATGAGTGTGGGGGAGAAGAGAATTTATAAATGATATCTTTTTTTCCTTCATCCATTTGTGCTGTTTCTTGTGGGGAGAGGTGGTGTCGGATATGGATAAAGGCTACTAAGCACAAATACATACATTTGTTTATATGTATGTGTGTACATATATGTATATGTACATGGATGTGCATATATGTTTATATGTGTATGTGAGTGGATGTGTCTCTCATCGCCTGTTTCCTAAAGCTACCTCACTGGCGCAGGAAACTGTGATCAAGTATGAAAACAAAAATCTTTCAAGTATATGGATAAGGAAATGTTTAACAAACTTCTCATAACCTACAAATGGCCAAACTTAGAATGTGCTTCTTTGGTCATCACACCTAAAGAAGCACAGAGTGTTTGGTCATCATACCTAAAGAGGTACAATGAGCAACAGAAATGGTCCAGAGGAGGGCTACAAAGATATTACCAGAATTAACAGTGCTGAGTTACAAGGAAAATGACAATACATGGTTAATGCAGACAGACCCACAAGTGTAAAACTCCCTCCTTGCATAGTAGAAATAATAATTACACAATATGAACATCTTCTACTAAATAAGCTTCAAGAGTCTGTGTCAGATGGACTTGGGAGTTGACATCATCCCTTCTGTCGTCAGTCCAAAAATGAGATAGCTTCATTACAGAGAAAGGCTAGAGGCCTCAAATCTGCCCACACTGGAAGAGAAGAGTGATTACAACCTTTAAGCTTTTCTAATACAGACTGATGATGCAGACAGTGAAGAGTTTTTTGAGAGCTGTAGGCATAAACCAACTAGAGGACATAACATGAAACTTGTTATGAAAGATGGGAAGCAGTACTTAATTAAAATAAGAGCAGTGGATGAATGGAATAAAATGAATGAAGGCATGGTTCATGCACACAGCAACAGATATTACATTAATAAGTTGTATGCTAAAGAGAATGTTAAAGAAATGGGGCCCCATGAGTGTAAAACTCCCTCACTGTACAGTACAAGCAGGTAATTACAAATGGTTAATTGCACACATGTGAGTTTTCAAAATCCTCTCCAATATCATATTTGTATACTCTCAAGGTATATTGGTGATATTTTCTATTTGGGGGGATCAAATCAAGATCTCAAAAAAAAAAGGAATCATACAGGGAAGCACTAGAGCCAGGCAATTTTGACTAAGACCACATCATGAAAGGAAGATGAGGAAGAAACCAAAGATGAAATACCTGATGTCATTAGTTTAGAGAAGCTGTTTGAAATAACTAAGAAACAGGATCAGAAGTGGAAGTACAGAAGCGTAGGAAACAAATCAAAGACCTGAAAGATTTTATGAGATGAGAGAGGAACTTAATAATCTCAGAAATAAGTTTCCGGATATGAGCAAAAATTCAGTTTACTGGTGGGGGTTCAAGAGGCACAAAAGCATAGGAAGAACGGTAATCAATTAAAAAGCAAATAAGGTCTGATTGCTTTTTCAAGATGTCCTAAAGGCTGTTCAGCTAGATCGAAGAACTAAAAAAGAATGTACACAATCTATTGGCAGTTGAGCAACAAACACAGGGAATGAAAAATGATGCAGTTGAAGATAGACCTGGAGCCATAACACAGGTAGACAGAGAATCAAATGAAGTTGTAGAAAGAGTAATATGTAACGTCTGAGATGGCGCAGTCAAGGTATTATATGGCTTGGTTGATTAAATGGTTAAAAAAGCACAAAGCATAGAGAACCAGTGCTTTTTGGAAAAAAGGGACATTTTAGAGAAAGTCTGAAACACAGAGGTTGACAGTGCAGCATAGTAGGATCTAACTGAAAAGGGGGTGGCAACAAAATTGGGAATATTAGTTAAGCAGGAGGTTGATAGATACAAATTACTAATCAATTTTGTTTTGGAAGATCCCACATCAGATACAGAAGGAAGGGGATGGAGAGAAAAATTGCATACTGAAAGACTGACGGAAGCAAGAGAATTGCTAGACACATTTTTCAGTGATAAAAGAAAGAGGAACTTTTTTTTTGTGTTAGCCGAGACGGCACGGGCAGCTAAGGCCCTAATCAAGGCCATCCCATTAATGCTATATATATATGTACCCTAGTCTGAGCTAGGTACCCATTTTATTGGCCAACCCCTAGAGGTGGATGAACAACTGGGTTGACTGTGGACCGACTGCCACAACCAGGATTCGAACCTATGCGCTCGACCCTGAGTGGCCCATGAATGCGTCACAGTCGGGAATGCCAACCGCTACACCAGTTATAGTTACATTTGACTTGGAGTCATCTAGTTAGAGGTACTACAACAGGCAAAGAAACTTAAAAACAAGGTGGAATTCAATGGTGTATTCATCAAATGTAATAAATCAAAGGAAGAGAGGGAGAAAAAGTAAAAACCACAGTCAAAAGGAAAAAACTGAAGACACCACACAAAGCAAGAGGATGGAACAGCCTCAACAGCACAGCAAAGGGGGTAAGAGTGTTAGGCGATGGGAAAGAGCTGAAATTCATGGACTATATAAGGGAAAGTGCACCACACGTTGATGGATTGGTGAAAACAATGCTTTCTATAAAGATAAGATCTCATCTCTAAGCGCCCTCTTTTGGCTTCCCTCCCCACTTTGTTCCTTAATATCTAGATTCCTCTCTGACAGATCTATCTCTGTGGTTGTTGATGGATCAGCCTCCCAGCTTCTCTCCACCAACAGCAGTGTCCCTCAAGGTTCTGCCCTGTCCTCTACACTTTCTCCTTTTTTTTCAGCAATTTCCTCTCCTCCACAAATAATCCTATGCACTCATACACTGACAATTCAATACTGTGTTCATCCACATCCTTCAATTCTGCTCCCTCTTCTCTAACTCTATCAGCATCTCGTCTTGACACAGCTTCCTCAATAAACTCAGACTTGGATAGGATATCTCAGTGGGGTACACAAAATCTTAAGTTTACTGCCTTTAAGACCCAATTTCTATCCATCTCTTTATCGAAAACTCCTCATAACTCTCGTCTCTCCTTTGACAGTTCTGTAATTCCACCTCTTGACTCAATGAACATACTTGGTATTACTGTTACATCCAATGTTTCTTGGAAACCCCACATTATGGGAATTGCTAAGTCTACCTCTAAGAAACTGGGTGTCCTGTTTAGATGTCGAAACTTTTCTTCTGAACAGTTGCTCCGTTTATACAAGGGATTCATTCATACTTGTATGGAGTACTGCTCTCCCATTTGGGGTGGTTCTAGCTCAGTTTCCTTACTTAACAGAGTTAGGTCGTAAGCTGTCTGACTTATAAACTGTCCCAGGTTAACTTCCACACTTGACCACCTTGCCCTACATTGCAATGTTGGTTCACTTTCCCTCTTCTATAGGTTTACTGTGGTTTTTGCTCCTGAGAGCTAGCTGCTTGTATGCCCCCACCACTAGCTAGACCACGCAATACACAGCAAGCTGCTGCATCACATGATTATTGTGTGGCCATTGGCAACTCAAGGGTGGGCCATTTTGATACCTGCTTCTTTCCCTACATGTCGAAGCTTTGGAAATCTCTACTTTCCCATGTCTTTCCTGTTAACTATAACCTGGCACATTTCAAAAAACAGATCTTTCATTTTCTCAAAAATTCATAAATATTTTCCCTTGTCTTTTCTTTTTTTGTTTCATAAATCTCTATATTTCAATTAAGGCCTGGCCTTGATGTGGACTTTTGTCCATGACTGGAGTCTTCAACATAAGAAAAAAAAAAAAAAAATGTTTTGCCTAGAGGGGTACATGATAGTGAGGAAAGAAAAAGAAGGAAAAGGAGGGGTAGGATTGGCTCTCTTAATAAAAGATAGCATAAAGTTTCAAGAAATAGTGGAGGTTGGCTCATTCAGATATTACACAATGGGAAGAGCAACAGTTGGGAAGAATTTTAAAGATCCATACCAAATATAATGATAACAAAGAAGGAACAATCACAATGATAAATGAAGCAGTAAGACAATCACTTTATTGAGATTATAAGGTACCAATAATGGGAGGTTTCAATTATAAGGAGACAGACTGGGGGAATTTGGATTCTCATGGTGACAGGGAAACATGGAGACACAAATGTTTAGAGTGTATACAGCAAAATTTCCTAGTACATGTCAGTGAGCAAAACTTGGATAAAAGGGGCAGACTTGCTAGATCTTATCTTCACAAATACTAGCATGGACATTGAGAATATTATATATGATAATCCTACTATGATAGAATGGACTGATTTGCTTGATCTTAAAATGGACTGACTTGCTAGATCCTACCTTCACATATACTAGCATGGACAATGAGAATATTATATATGATAAACATACTATGATAAAAGGGACTGACTTGCTAGATCTTATCTTCACATATACTAGCATGGACACTGAATATGTCAAATATGATAAACCAAATGAAAAGGTGATTATGTAATGCTCATGTTTAACTATGTGGTGAAGGAAGATGTTAAAGGAGCAGAGGTAAGTCAAGACTTAAAGAGGAGATATAAGTGTGAAAACTATGCATATCTTAAGAATTTCTTTGGTAACATTGATTAGGAAATAGAGTTCAGTAACCAAGAACCATGGCTTTGTAGTGAATGGTTCTATGAAATTTACCATGAAGGAGGAAGAACATGAATACCTATAGCATTATACATGAAGAGAATGGAAAGAAAGAGGAAAGAATGGTTTAATATATGATGCCAAAAAGCAAAGTAGCTTTAGGATGTGCAGTGGCAAAGATACAGACAGCACTCCTGCCAGCCAGCATTTGCAAGGTACAAGAAAGCAAGCAACAAATATAACAAGATAAGGAGAAGCAAAGAAACTTTGAAAAGACTATTGTGAAAAAGGTATGAGAAAGACCAAACATTTTCCATAAATTCACCAGAAGTCATCTGTCAGTTAGAGAGCAGCTAACCAAGATAAAAGATTCAGAGGGGAGAGTGTTAAGGACGATGTAAGGATGTGTAAGGCATTGAATAACAAGTCCAAAAGTGTTTTCACAGTGCAAGACACTATAGTCCCAACACCAGTGAGCTGGAATGGGAAGGAAATTTTAGAAAACATTAAGATATCTAGAAAAGATATCAACAGAATACTTAACGGTCTTGACCAATACAAGGCTTATGGCCTGATGACATTTTGATGTGTGCTGAAGATGTGTCCATCTTGAAATACAGTTCAGAATGTTGCTGAAGAGAGACAGAGTCCCAAAGGAATGAAAAAGGGTGAACATCATACCTGTGTATAAGAAAGAAGGCTGGGAACTGGCATTGAACTAGAGGCCTGTCTCACTGATGAGTGTGGTCCATAAGATACTAGAGAAGATAATTAAAAAGCAAATGGATAACTTTCTGCACAGGACAAATGGTCTAAGTGAGAAATTGCAGAGTCTTAGATTTCTATCGAGAAAGTGAGTTCTGCCTTAGACAAAATGGAAGGTTGGGTGGATTTTTTGTATCTGGACTGTCAAAAAGAATTTCACACTCTCAGCACAGGATGTTGATTAAGGTGCTGGATCACCATTTAGGAATAAGGTGGGAAACTCCTTCAATGGACATTAAATTATCTCAGTGGAAGGGAACAAAAGACAAATGTCGGAGGAGACTTTTCCAAACGGACGGAGGTGACCAGCAGAGTGCCACAGGGCTCTGCTTTGGGACTATCAGTCTTACTGATCTATGCAAATGACTTGCCTAAGGGTATGGACTCCTAACTGAATACATTTGCAAATGATGTTAAAGTCATGAGGGAGGTGAAAAGTGTAAGTATCAGCTTACAAGGAGACCTAAACTGACTCCAAATTTGGTCTGAAACATGGTTGATGAGTTTCAACCCAGGAAAATGTAAAGTAATGAGTATAAGACAAAGTGAAAGAAGGCCTCAATATGATTATCATCTAGCAGGTATTAAGCTTCAGAATTCAAAGTGTGGGAAGGACTTGGGAGTCAACATCATCCCCAATCTGTCTCCCAAGTCCCATTTTTAGGAGAAAAACTGTCTGTTAGCAAATATCATCAGAATAGCTTACACTTATAGGGATAAGGAATTGTTTTGTAAACTGTTAATATCCTACATAAGGCCCATACTATAACATGCTTCTCAAGTTTGGTCATTGCAGCTAAAATAGGATAAAGAACTAATAGAGAAGGTCCAGAACAGGGCAACAAAGATGGTACCAGAATTAATAGAACTGTTACAGGGAAAGGCTAGAGGCATTAAATTTGGCCACCTTGGAAGAAAGAAGAGTGAGGGTTGACCTGACCACAACCTTTAAGTTTTCAAAACAAGTTGATAAAGTGGAAAATGAACAGTTCTTTGAGATATGTAGGGACAGAGCAACCAGAGGACAGACATCATATAAAATTAAGAAGGAAACTTGCAAAAGAAGATGTAAAGTACTTTTAAAACAAAAGGGTAGTGGATGAATTAAATAGATTATACAGCAGACATGGTTAGTGCAGACAACATTCATTACTTAAGAAGTTGTATGCCACTAGAGAACATTCAAGAGATAGGGCCCCATGAGTGTAAAACTCCCTCCCCATACAGTACAAATAAATAATTACAAATCCACACACACATGAACATACAAAGCTCATGGCCCTGATGAAATTTCACCGTATATGTTGGAGATGTGTGCAGGTACACTACACAAACTTTTCAAAATACCATTCAGGATGTCCTAGGAGACAGAAATGCCAAGGGAATGGAAAAGGGCAAACGTCATACCTATCTGTAGGGAAAATGGATACATGCACTGAACTAAAGACCAGTCTCATTGATGGGTGTGGTCTGCAAGGTTCTGAAAAATATAGGTGGGATGCAAATGTACAATTTCCTACAAAGGAGAAATTACCTAAGTAAGAGACAGCACAGTTTTAGGGAAAGGAGGACATGTGTAACAAAGCCCTTAGATTTCCATGACAGAGTGAGCTCTTTCTTGAACAGAAACTGGATGGACCGTTTGTATCTAGAGAGCCAGAAAACATTTGATACTGTCTGCATGAAAGGGTGTTTAAGATGCTGGATTACCAGGCAACAATAAGGGGGACACTCCTTCAATGGAGAGATTAAATAAGTGGAAGGGAACAAAAGATGAACATCAGAGGAGCCTTCTCCAAATGGGTCGAGGTGACAAGTGGAGTGCCAAAGGGTTCTCTTCCTGATCTATGTAAGTAACTTCCCTGAACATGTTTCCAGGTGATGAATAAGTCATGAGGGAAGTGAAAAGCGTGGAGGACGGCATCACCTAAGAACAGGAATTCGACAAACTCCAAAGTTGGCTGATGAAGTTTAACCAGTTTAAATGTAAAGTAATGAGGAAGGGTTACAGTAAAAGAGGCCTCAATATGATTATCATCCAGCAGGAAACAGGCTCAAGGAATCTGTGTGAGAAAGATCTGAGAGGCAAGTTTCTCCCTAACCTGTCACCAGTGTCCCATCTCAGAAAAATAGTTAAGGAGATCAAATGTCTGCAGGCAAATATCAGAATAGCATTCATGCTCACAGATAAGGAGTTATTCATCAAGCAGTTCACATACATATGGCCAAAACTAGAATATGCTTATCAAGTTTGGTAACCATGCCTAAAGAAGACTTTAAATATAAAATATAGCTTTTGAACATGAACAGAAATACTGTTTAGAGGAGGAGATACAGGACATACTTACAAAACCAGAGGAAAGAAGGTGAAACCATAAATAAGTAAGAAAAGTTTGATCTTTTTTCAGTGTACTACAGACTGTTCAGTTAAAGGAAGGGACTAAAACATCAACAGACCCTATTGATGACAATATTGAGCAGGGAATTGCAGGAGCAATATTGGCAGCCATTCAAATAGAATAAAGGACAAAAGCAGATATAGAATCTACTGAATATAAAGAGCACAGAAATGCAGTATGATAAACACTGACAGCAGTTCAGTTAGAGAAAAAGACCAACACAAAATGAGACAGACTGATGATGACAGAAGGCACAATGTGTAGGAGCAATTTTAACAGCACATTACCAGATGCAGAGCACGAAGAGTGATGGAGAGGTAAGGAGGATCAACAATGACAACAGTTCAGTTAGAGAAAAGAAAACACACACACACACACACACACACACACAAAGACTGATGATAGCAGAGGGAAGGGAAGTGCAGAAGCAGCAATACTGGAAGCAGATTAACAGATGCAGAGCATGAGGAGTGATGGAGAGGAAGTGAAGAGATTGAAAAAATATGTATGTCAGAGATGAAAAAATCAGGAAGTTTATGTGCTTCATAAAAGACTTAAAAAAAGTAGAGAGAATACAGAACCAGTCCTTGCTTACTAAAAGAGATTATAGAAAACACTAGAGATGCAGAGGTTGACACTACTACACAGAGGGATCTAGATGAAAGGTGGGTCACTCCAAAATTAGAAAGATTAGTAAAGCAGGATGTTTACAGATGTAAATCAATGATTATTTTCGGTCTGAAATTAGATCATACACCAGATGAGGAAGAAAGAGGAAAGAAGGATGAAATGTGTGTTATGAGATTGCTAGAGGTCATGGGACTATCAGATGCCATTTCTGAAATAAAGGAAAGGAAAAATAATTGATGGTTAATACCAAGACATAGGGGGCAATTTGTTATGGTTATGCTTGACTTAGAGTCATGAAGCCAGGAAGCACTTAAGAAAGCTCAGAAACTTAAACTAAGGGTAGAATCCAGTGGGATATCAGATGTGATAAATCAAAGAAGAGAGTACGAAAACCAGTCTGAAGACAAAAAACTCGAGATGCCACATGTAGCAAGAGGATGAAGCAACCCAGCTAGCACTGCAGAAAGGACAGGAATGTTAGGAGATGGTACTGTCATACTGAAGGTAATGTATTCAAATGTTAACAAATTAATAGTTTGTGATCAAAAGCCAAGTTTCAAGGATTGTACAAGGGTAGGTGCACCTGATGTTGTTCTGTCAAGGAAAGAGAAAGTAAAGGAGGGGGTTGATTAGCCCTCTTAATAAAAGATAGCCAAAGTTTCAAGAAACAGAGAAAGACAGCCCATTCAGAATATACATAAAGGGAGGAGTATCTGTACACAGGAAGTGCATTATGGCATTAATATTACATAATACATAATATTACATAATACTTAATATTACATAATACATAATACATAATCTCCTATTTTGTATTTATCAGAATTTCCCCCTATCATTTTAAGAATGCATGCAAAACACTCACTTTTATGTGGCCATGTGGATGGATGCATTAAATGACTGCTAATGCTAGGTGAAACTTCCAAAAAGTGAAGGCTTTCCTAGATTTTTGTGAATATGCAGCATACTATTAATTCATGCATTAGGTACAAACCTATTAAAGAGAATAGAAACAATATATGAAAAATATGGCTGAATGAACTGGACTGACTGTTGGAAAGACTTCGATATATTTCATCTATCTTCTCCAATATTTTTCTGAATATAGGCAGCCAACAACCAAAGAGGTATATTACCAGTACTACCTGCCTGGGTATCAGGAGGGTTAGTGACATCTGATTTGTGAGCCAGCACTTTACTGGTTGTCAGGTTGCACTCCACAGGCCCAGATAGCTGTCTTTTCTTTCTGCCTCACTAACAAGTGGACTACTAGCATTCTGTCTACAAACATAATCTCTCCTTGTCATATGTCACACTTGACAACACAACTCACACAGCTCATTCATTGTAACTCTAAATTTCCTGCGGCGAGCACTGTGTGCTAGCCCTGCCTTTTGGCAAAATGGTAGGAGCATTAGATAGAAGTAGTAGGTAGGAACATTTAGGCAGGAGCATTAGGTAGAAACATTAGGAAGAAGTAACAGGTAGGAACATTAAATAGAAGTAGTCATTAGGAACATTAGTTAGGAGCTTCTGCAAACACTACAGTAGACTTGCCCACTGTCAATGGCCTGTTAAGGGTGAGGCACTAAATGCTAAGAAGCAGCACTAGAGTTCTTTAGTTATGTAGACTCTGTTGCCATGACCACTCCTCTGAGGGAGTTCCAATTGGATCAGCTGTCAGAGATATAGACAGATAGATAGATAGATAATACATAATCTTCCAAAGAATTCAGCAACCCAGACCAAAATTGCAATGATAAAAATGAAGGAAAAATCAGGACGGTACATGAAACAGTGAAACACTCTCTTATTTGAGATGGTAAACTACTGAAAATGGGGTCTTTCAATTATAAAGAGAAAGTCGGGGAGTCTAGATTCTTATGGTGATTGGTCATGGATATAAGTTATTCTATGGTGATTGGTCATGGATATAAGTTTTTAGTCAGCAAATCTCCAGTACTAATATATCAGGGAGCACCCTAAGATGAGAGGGATGGATACACCATCATTGCTATATTATTTTTTTTTCTTTTTTTTATGTTGAAGGCTCCAGTCACAGACAAAAGTCCACATCAAGGCTGGGCCCTAATTTAAATATAGAGAGAATTGAAAAAGGGGGAAAAACAGACAGGGAAAGTATTTACAAATTTTTGAGAAATTGAAAAACATGTCTCTTGAAATGAGCCAG
>JAYMFT010004795.1:0-17185 GCA_038088735.1 Panulirus argus | reverse complement strand
GAGAGAGAGAGAGAGAGAGAGAGAGAGAGAGAGAGAGAGAGGAAAGAAAGAAAAAAAAAATCTGCATCACTCTATGAATAGTCCTGGCTTCCTAAGGACTGAGAAGTGATCATAATTCCTAATAAAGGGAGGCCTTTGAAACTCCCTAGTCTTCCTTTACCTAGTGAACGAGTTAACCATATCAAATCTTTGCAAACAGCTTGAATGATTTTAACAGTACTATCATACCCCAACACAGAGGAAGCATTTCTTGGAAAATTCAAATTTTTGTATCACTGTGCACTATCAGTTGTGCAATATATCTTGATTAGCTAATTGTTATGAAGACTCGCTGCTACACATCCCTGTCTAAAAGTCACCACATCAGACAAGAGCAGTGGACCTTGAAGCTATGATTAAATTTCTTGAAGATCTCGCCAATGATCCTCTATTCAAAATCCATCATATCAATTATGGTAATGAATGGAGATTTACACTGCCAAAGGCAACTTGGACGGGTGTATTTTATGAATGTACAGTTGGGATTATCAAATCTTAGTTCAGGTTTGGAAAATTAACAACTATGTTACCTTTGGTCAAAATAAGGGAAAACATTCATCTCTCTCCTACATACATTGAGATGTGGACCTTCCTAAATCTTTCTTCTCATTAAAGCTAAGGCAAAAGAATAGATAAAATGATTAATATTGATGGAAGCAATACAGAGGGTTTTGAAAACCTGGGTTCTGATGAAAATAGTGCAGAAAAGGGAATATCTCACCTTTCTGAGAAACTTTATGGACTAAAACCACCTACTCAAACAATCTTTAATCTGGTAATGTAGTGAATATCAAAACGAAAGGTCCATGCATTATATGACTATCAGGTTTAATTGTTTCCAGTAATTTAAGACAAAATAAGAAATACAAAGCTTGCTGAAGTGTTTTTTAAAAGTACTTATATAAAAGTCCTTGATAAATCAAAATCATATCAAACCCATTGCCTAGCCAGGTTAAAGAGTAACACTCTTGGCAAAAATTACTTTGACTAAATCCAAGCATCAAGTGGACTGAGATGCAGAGACTGCCAGACATGAACTTATCAATGCAAAGTTGCTGTACTCATTACTGAATGAAATGTAAGAGCCTACTGCAACACATGAATGTCCAGGAGTTCAAACTGGCAAAAGTTTACCTCAAATGCACTCTTTTATCTTTTCTCCCCCATAGATGTCAAGAATTAACGAGTAACTTTTTATAGCAACTCCTGATTTTCCAGAAGATGAACGATCTGGATGTGCTGTTCGATTGCAGTCTAATAAATTTCCAATACTATTAAATGCACAGTTAGACTTTTCTCCAACGCAACAAAAAATATTGCCACTATTGCAATTTTTGATAACATCCCTCAAGAGTCTAAAAATGGACACATTGTACAGCCACACATGTGTGCAAGAAGGAACTTAATAATAAGACAAGACAGCCCCACTACCAATGGTACTTCAGTGATATGCACAGATATGGCCCCCATTCTAAATGATTTTTATGTAAACTTCAAATTAAAGAGTACTAGCTGATGGTCTAGACTATCTAAAATAAATAGAAAAAATGCATTACAGATAAATGTCTTGGTTCAATCCACCAAGAGCACAGAACCCTCTGTGCATCACATTGCTCTACCTCACTCTATCCCTTGCATGCCATTCTGCCAATTACATCCTCTCTATCAATCTCTTCTCAATCATTTTCTTCATATGTCCAAACCAGTTCAGCACACCCTACTCAGCTCTCTTAACCATACTCTTATTACTGCATCTCTCTCCCTATCATCTTTTTTTTTGATCAACCCACCTTCCATCACATATCCTCAAATACTTCACTTTCAACAAAATCATCCTCTTATATGCATTCTCATCTACAGCCCATGTTGGAAGTACTGTACTATGCCCTCAATCATAACCATCTATGCACCCCCAGACAGTGACCTCTCTTTCTACACATTCCTTAATACCTCAGAACCTTTGCCCCTTCATCCACCAAATAACTCAGCTTCCATGGTTCTACTTGCTGCCATGTCCACTCCTAGATATCAATTTCATTTCTCCATTTAAACTCATACCCTAACTAACTTGTTTCTTTCCACTACAAAATCTAACAACTTTGCTTTTATTCCCATTTATTCTCAACTTTCTCCTTTCACACTCTCTCCAAAACTCAGACACCAACTTCTGTAGTTTCTCTCCAAAATCTGCCACCAGCACTGTGTCATCAAGCAAACAACAGACTCATCTCCTATTACCCCCCTATCTCCCACCCCCAACAGACTGCATACCTGCCTCTCTCTCTAAGACCCTTGAATTTACCTTCCTCACCATTCTATCCTTAAACAAAGTAAACACAGACCCTATTCTAAATGATTTTTATGTAAACTTCAAATTAAAGAGTACTAACTGATGGTCTGGACTATCTAAAATAAATAGAAAAAATGCATTACAGATAAATGTCTTGGTTCAATCCACTGAGAGCACAGAACCCTCTGTACATCACATTGCTCTACCTCACTCTATCCCTTGCATGCCACTCTGCCAGTTACATCCTCTCTATCAATCTCTCCTCAATCATTTTCTTCATATGTCCAAACCGGTTCAGCTCACCCTACTCAGCTCTCTTAAACATACTTTTATTACTGCATCTCTCCCCCTATCATCTTTTTTTCTTTTGATCAACCCACTTTCCATCACATATCCTCAAATACTTCACTTTCAACAAAATCACCCTCTTACAAGCATTCTCATCTACATCCCATGCCTTGCATCTATACAGTACTGTTGGATGTACTGTACTATGCCCTCAATCATATCCATCTATGCACCCCAAGACAGTGACCTCTCTTTCTACACATCCCTTAATACCTCAGAACCTTTGCCCCCTCATCCACCAAATAACTCAGCTTCCATGGTTCTACTTGCTGCCATGTCCACTCCTAGATATCAATTTAATTTCTCCATTTAAACTCACACCCTAACTAACAAAATCTAATAACTTTGCTTTTATTCCCATTTATTCTTAACTTTCTCCTTTCACACTCTCTCCAAAACTCAGACACCAGCTTCTGCAGTTTCTCTCAAGAATCTGCCACCAGCACTGTGTCATCAAGCAAACAACAGACTCATCTCCTATTACCCCCCCATCTCCCACCCCCAACAGACTGCATACCTGCCTCTCTCTCTAAGACCCTTGAATTTACCTTCCTCACCATTCTATCCTTAAACAAAGTAAATAGCCACAGTGAAATCACACACTTGTGCCAAAGACCCACATTCACCTAGAACCAGTCACCCTTCTCTTTACCTACTTCCACACATGCCTTACTCTCTCGATAAAACTCCTCATTCCTTCTAATAGCTTTCCTTTCACACCATATGTTTGTAACACCTCCGACAAAGTATCTCTATCAATACTATCACATGCTTTCTCCAAATGCATTAATATCACATACAAAGTCTTCTGTTTCTTTAAGGATTTCTTACACACATTCTTCAAAGTAAACACCTAATTCACACATCCTCAACCACTCTTAAAACCACATTGCTCCTCCCCCAGTCTGATGCTCTGTGCATGCCATCACCCTCTTAATAACTACTCTCCCTTGCAACTTACTAGGTACACTCAACAAACTTATATTTCTGTAATCTAAACATTCACCTTTGCCCCCCTTGCCTATATACAGCAGTACTATACATGCATTCTGCCAAACCTCAGGTACCTCTCCATGATCCATATATACACTGAAAATCCTAACTAACCAATCAACATCATAGTCATCGGCTTTCTTAAGAAATTCAACTGCAATACCATCCACTCCAGCCATCTTGCCACGTTTCATCTTATGCAAGGCTTTCACCACCATTTCTATTCACCAAACCAGTTGCCATGACAATCTCACTATGCATACCTTCATGACCTAAATACCCTACATCTGCCATTCAACAAACCTTCAAAGCACTCACTCCCTCTCCTCTTCATCTTATTGCTGCCAGTTACCATCACCCCATTTGCCACTTCACCAATGTTCCCATTTGTTTTCTTGATTTCATCATGCCATCAACATTCTTCCAAAACATTTTCTTATTCTTCCTCAAGTTTGCAGATACTTACTCCCCCCAACTTTCATATGCCTGCTTCTTCTGCCCCTGTAAGCTTCCTCTTGACCTGCTGCTCTCTCTTGTACTTCTCCCAACTACTTGCACTCTCTTCCTTTAAGTATCACCCATTCACATGTGGCAGACAACAATTTTGTTGGCATATTTCATCTGTAACACTGAAAAATAAAGTATATCTCAGTAGTTACAGGATGTTAGGTGAGGAATTCATATGTTCTATTGATAGAGAGAAGGAAAGTTATGGTATTTAGGTGAGGTTTTCAAAACATAGGTCAGGCTGGAGGGAGAGGGGTGAGTCAGGGAAGAATTTTTTTTTGTATGTTTTATTAATCTTAGGAGCATTAGTCACTCTTCCTTCTAATGGTTACTGCCATGGCCACTGAGCTATAGCCATGAGCCCTGTTTCTCTTCCTTCTAATGGCTGCTGCCATTGCCACTATGCCTTTGCTTCTGATGGATACTGCCATTGCCAGTGTCCCTTGTTTCTGATGGCAACTGCCACAGCATCTAAACAAAAATTAACGTAAAAGAGTAAATATGTAGTGTAACTGACAGCGTAATATTTGCTATGAACATAGTATAAATGATAAGATTTATGAAATATACATACATAGTACAAATTATGAGATTTACCTTATTTTCAATATCATTTGAGAAATACTTGATAAGAGTCCAGTTTAGCTCTGCATCACTACTGGAGTTTTTTCTGCAATAATAGTGTAGTGTTAACTGAATACAAAAACTGTAGAGCATGATTTGGAGTACCATATTCTCCTTACCGACCCTAAATAAGGTGATAGCGACATGGGCTATATATTTTAAGAAAAATGTGATGTTAATCAGTGTAAAAGTGGATAAACCCTTAAAAAAAAAACTGCCAACTTATGAATACCTCACCTACTCTCCATAGTAGTCAAGATCTTAATGTTCAACATTCTAGTCAAATGGAAACCTACACCCATGGGTGAGCATCACAAAAATGCCACTGAACATCAACAAACAAACAACAAACCAAGAGGCCATGCAATCTCCAGCAGATCAATATGATGTCAGAATATTTTAACAAAACATTTTGGCTAAATGACGTTTCAATGGGTTCCACTGATTTTCTGTGTTTTACTTAAGGTAAAAAATTTAACCACATATTTTTCCTTCTATACATAAATCTGTAATGCTACTAGACTGCTAGTGTTCAAGAACTTATAACACTTCCAATCTTGATCCACAATTGTAATTGTATTCTCTAAACACTTCACCAGTAATGCAAAACAAAATCAGTAATATCCAAAGCTAATAGCAATGTGGATTAAATCAGGCTTTTAACTATGTTACAAAGTCTTGTATTTACATCTAATGACCAAGAGGTTTATGCACAAAAACCTCATCCTAAGTCAGGAAACATCATAGTGTACATTTTTCACCATGGGGCAGATGGCAATGCCACTAGCACATTTCACTTAAAACACTGAATACTAAAGTAACACTGAATACTAGAGTATATCTCAGCAGACTGGGAAAGTCAGGTGAGGTTTTCAGAGGTTCTGTAAATTTTAGTTTCACCTACTTTAAATCAAATCAACTGTACATTTTCTCTAATATTCAGGGCCCAGCCCATCGCAGCCATGTCAACAGTCTATCTAATAAAGACGAGACACTGGTCGTGTCAATAGCCTTGAACAAATGTGGTCCTAAAGTTGCATAAGTAAATAAAGTAGGTAAGTATGATACTCTACCATTATAAAAACAGTCTTTGTTGCTTCAAAGATAATTTCATGGTGCCCTTGACCAACATATTGACCTGGAATATCTTATGAGGCTTATAAACCAATATTTTCATGCTGTAACCTACAAATATGAAATATATAAAATATGGGCGGTGTCAACAATCACTTAAAATTCAACAACTTAAGAATGACTAAATACTTCTTCTTCCACCGGAAAACAATGCTCAGTACCATTAAAATCATTAACAACTTAAAACAGTAATACTCCGGTATCATAAATAAGAATTTACATAACCGAGGAAGCCTATCTAAACTAGGTTTAGCTGACAACTCGTCCGAAGCCGATGGCGGAGACGCATCCTCTTCAAAATGGTATTTATTCAGCTTTAAAAGGAAGTTGTGAATAAAACTACTAACCGTAAGGGAAGATCAGCATTCAGAGATATATGTTTAGTAGACCGACGATAAACTCAATGGGAGAGAACTTACGAGGCACCGGAAAGTAAGGCTAAGGTCTATATCCCCGGTCGATATTTCTGGCTTGTTTACATCGGGTGGTTCACTATATAGCCGATAGATGGCAGTACAGTTCGTTCCTCGGAAGTACGGTACATCACATGGCTTAAAAATGTACCTTGTTTTAATTCATTATGTAGTTGTTAGTAATATTTGCGACTCCAGAACACGAAAGAAAAATCTATATCTGTATTGCGTTCTATTAATTCAATTATACAAGATGGATATGCTTTGAATGTAAACGTACTAAATCTTGATTTCATAAGACTGAGGCAAGTATTATGGGATGATTAAGCATAATTGGTTATATCTTAATTCTAATTAAGTCTTTTAATCCAACTTCAGTTCAGTTGTTCTACTACAGAAACTAACTTGTATTTCATGTATAGGAATTCTGTTATACTATGATACCCTGCAATTTTTTCCAGTATCAGAAAAAGTCCAAAAAGAATTACAGTTTGTTACTTTTGAGTAGATTGATTAGAGTATGGGAGTAAAGTCCATTCTGACTTCGTACAACAACTGCAGTGACATCATCACAATATAGTAGCGTTTGCCGGACGTAAGAAAATAAACACAGCTGCGCAGGGAGGCTGTTGGTGGATCCATAACAAGATCAGCTGATGAACATCATCAACTGTGCATGATACATAAACCAGCTGACTACGGACGGATCCATATCCTGATCAGCTGATGATCCATCTCGCGTCAGGCAAGTCAATCAGCTGACTAACCGATCCATAACAGAATCAGCTGATGATCCATCTCGCGTGATATACAGGTAAACGAAATAATTTTGTAGCAGGTTTGAACCTTTATTGCAAACATTGAGACTGATAATTAATACTTGATATATAATCCAGCAAAGAGGCTCTTGTATATTACTGTAAACTAAATATCAATGCCTAATTGTATTACTAAATGAACTTTTTGGTATGAAGATTTTTTTTTCGCTCTTCTGCAAGAGTGAATTAAGGATACGATTTAGTTTTTTTCGCTGACATATCCTGATATCAGTCTGTTTTAGCTCCACATCACAGTTAGCATTGGATATTTTACAGTTCTTAGCACATTAACAGTTGGGAAGCGTGAATATAAGTATTTTTTTATATTGACTGATATTTAATAAGGTGATAGTGAAAATTACTTGTATCAGGAAAAATTGTAAAAATTGCTAATCAGTCTGCTTTCCAGCATCACCCAAATGTATCAGTTGGGAGGTTGGTACGAGATCCCTGGGGGGAAGTAAGCAAATACTGGCTCATTTGGTTGCTTCATGAAATGTCTTATTAATGGAATAATTTTTAACCTGCATTCATATATATTGGTTGTTGTAACTGCCTCTGCAGGCAGTTTGTTTCAATTACTGACAATTCACTAGATGAAGAAACATTTTCTGGTATTCAGTCTACACATTATTAGTAAACTTAAGCTTGCCCTCTAGTTTACCCTGTATGGAAAAACAAAATTCAAGTGTTCATCCCCAAATCCATGTGTAACCTTGATTACTTGAATCAGATCACTTCTTAGTTAATCTATCTCCAGTGTTCCTAAATTTGTTACTGAACCCACATATCATATCTGACAGTTTCCTTTGTTCATTTTCAATATTATCATTATTCTGATTATAGTGGTGCCGGCCTGCACACAGTAATGTAGTCTAATACTGCAGTGGTTGTACTAGAAACTTATGGGGGTCTTAAACTAGAGATGGATGGAGAGACTTTGTGTTTCTAGACTGCTATAAAGCCTTTGACACTATACCCCTTAAGGGGTTGATTAAGAAGCTTTAAGTTACAGGGAGGAATAACGGTAAACTCATTTGCTGGGTTGAGGATTACTATTGAGGCACAGAACAAAGGATGCAGGTAAGAGGCACATTCTCAAAATGGGCTGAGGTTAAAGGTGGAGTGCCACAGGGCTTGGTCTTAGGCCCACTTATGTTCTTGATTTACATAATTGACTTGCTAGAATATGTTCATGGGTGATACTAAGGTCATGAAAGAAATAAATGAAAATGTTTGCATCAATTTATAGGAGAACCTGGATAAATTCCAAAATCGGTGCAATAAATAAATCATGAGATTCAATCCACAAGTGCAAGGTAATGAGGATGGGATACAGCAAAAAAAGGGACCTAGTTTAGATATTACATTGTGAGAAATAAGCTACAGGAATTGATGTGTGAAAGAGATTGAAAGGTCAACAATGAATCTAATCTGTCGCTAGGGTACCATATTAGGAAAATTGTAAAAGAAGTAAACTATCTGCTGGCAAGCATTAAAACAGCATTAAGAGCATAGCTACATTGAAGATTGCAGGCTGCACAGCTGTCCAACGTATAGGAGAGAAGGGATAGAGGTGACCTGATAACAGCATTTAAGTTCCTAAATCAACTGGACAAGGTACAGTACCACAGTTATCAGAAGCTGAGAGGATTGTTAAAATAGATTAAAAGAAATACTGATTTAGTTTAAGGGTAGTGGATGACTGGAATGGTCTAAGCAAGGAGACTGCTAGTGTCAGCAGAAACTTACAAAGATTAATAAAAGTCTTCTTGATGGTGCAAAAGATAGGAGACAAGGTACTGTGTGTGTGTGTCTCTCCCCATAATGTACAAATAGTTAACTACACACATACACACTCACCAGCTGTATGCAAACAGATATAAGTATAGCTTTCAAGTATATGGATAACGAAATGTGTAGGAAGCTGTTCATTTCCTATATAATGCTAAAGTTAGAATATGCTCCTCGAGTTCACTCATCATGCTTAAAGATCAAAGAGCTGATAGAAAAGGTCAGAGTAAGGCACTAAGATTGTATCAGAATGAATGAGTTAAGGGAAAGACTAGAAGCCCTAAGTTTTTCCAGCTTTTATGAAAGAACTGACAGGTGATCTGATCACAGTCTATAAGTTTTTAAACCAAATTGAAGATATAGACAGTGAACAGTTCCATGGAAGATGAAAGGATAGAGCAGCCAGAGGACATGACATGAAACGAAGCAATAAACTTGTTAGAATAGATGTTAAGAAATAATTTTATAGTGTAAGAATTATGACAAATGGAACAGAATGACTAATGATATGGTTAAGGCAGACAACACACACAAATTTAAGAAATTGTGTGGTAGTAGAGCATGGGGCTCCCCAGGTGTAAAATTCCCTCCGGATATAGTACAGATATGTAGTTGCTAATAGGTACTTGCCCCTCACACACACACACACACACTCTCTCTCTCTCTTCCTATGTGCTGAAGATGTGCGCTGGTATGCAAGATAAACCATATAATTATCGTTTAAAATGTCATTGGAGAGAGACAAAGTGCCAAGGGAATGGAAAAGGGCAAATGTCATACCTTTATATAAAAGGGGACTGGGAAGAGGCACTGAACTACAAATTGGTCTCACTAACATGTAAAGCTTAACTTTGAATATGAGATGAAAGAAGTCATTAAAAGAGCAGAGGTTAGACAGGAAAATAAGAGATGTTATTGTGGAAACTACACAAACTTCAATAATATCTATGGTAATGTAGATTGGGAAATGGAATCTAGTAGCCAGGTACTAGGGCCTTGTGTTGAGAGGTTCTGTGAAATTTGCAATAAAGTAGTAGAGGCATGAGTATCTCAAGTCTGTTATACATAGGGAACAATAAGAAACAGGAAAAAAATGAATAGATGTCATAAGGCAAGGTGCTTTGTGATATGCAGTGGCAAAGATATATTTGGCATGAAGCCAGCTAGCATTTGCAAGGCATAAGAGAGCATGGAGTGAGTATAACAGGTTAAGAAAAGAAGAACAAAGAAAGTGAAAAGAATATTGTGGACAGGGCAGCTGAAAACCCAAAACTTTTTCATAAATTCATCAGGAGTCAGTTGTCAGTTAAGCAGCAGCTAATATGGTTTGAGGGATTCAGAGGAAAAAAATTGAGGATTATGTATAGATAAATGAGAAACTGAATAACAAGTTCAAAAGCATTTTCACTGTGGAAGACACTATAGCCCCAACACAAGTAAAATGGAATGGGGAGGTTTTGAAAGTCAATGAGATATCTAGAAAAGATGTTAATAGAACCCATACAAGGCTATGGTCCTAATGAAATTTCATCATGTGTTACTACTCAAGATGTCACTGGAGAGAGGCATAGTGCAAAGGAGTGGAAAAGAGCAAATGTCATACCTATATTTACAAAAGGAAACTGGAAACAGGTGTTGAACTAGAGTACAGACAGGTCTCGCTAACAAATGTGATGTGTAAGGTTCTGGAAAAGATTATTAGAAAGCAAGTGGATGACTTTCTGTAAAGGAAAAATTTCCTAAGTGAGAGACATTATGGTTTTAGGGAAAGTAACTTACCTATTAGACTTTATGAGAGAGTGAGCTCTATGCTGGATGGACTGGACATTTTGTATCTGGATTGCCAGAAATCATTTGACACTGTACCACATAGAAGGCTGATTAAGAAGCTGGATCATCAAATGGGAATAAAAGGAAACCTGCAATAGATAGAAGTTTATCTTGGTGGGAGGGAACAAAAGATGCAGGTCAGAGAAGCTTTTTCCAAATTGGTTAGGGTGACCAGTAGAGTGCCACAAAGTTTGTTTCTGGGACCATTACTCTCCTTCATCTACATTAATGACTTGCCTGAAGGTATGGAATTCTACTGAATATGTTTGCCAATGAAGTAAAGGTCATTCAGGAAGTGAAAAGCCAGGAGGATTGCATCAGCTTACAGGGGGACCTAAACAGACTCCAAAGTTGGTATGAAACATGGTTGATGAAATTAGACCTGGGCAAATGTAATGAGGATGGACATAGCAAAAGATGACCTCATAATGATTATTATCAAGCAGGAAATAAGCTTCAAGATTCTGTGTGTGAGGACTTGTGTATAGACATTATCCCTAAGGAGACAAACTATCTGCTGGCTAATATCAGGATAGCTTTCAGTGATATGGATAAGGAAATATTTAGCAAGCTATTCATATCCTACATAAGGCCAAAACTAGAATTTGCTTCTCAGGTCTGGTCACCAGACCAAAAGAATCACAAAGATCTCATAGAGAAGTCGCAGAGGAGGGCAGCAAAGTTGGTACCACAATTAAGAGAGCTAAGCTGCAGGGAAGGGCTGGAGGCTTTAAATTTACCCATCTGGGAAGAAAGAAGACCTGATCATAACCTTTAAATTTTTAAAAGTGATAGATGAAATGGACAGTGGACAGTTGATTAAGAGATGCAGGCTAGAGCAACCAGAGGACATAACTTGAAGTTAGATAGAAACTTGTAAATAAGGATGAAAAGAAATTGTAAATAAGGATGAAAAGAAATTCTTTTATAGTATGAGAGTGGTGGATGAATGGAACAGATTGACTGAGAACTTGGTTAATGCAGACAGTATACATAAATTGAAGAGGTTGTATGATAGTAGAGAGATGGGGTCCTACAAGTGCAAAACTCTCCCTCCCCCTGTGCAGAACAAACAGGTAATTACAAGGTTACATGGGTACCAGGTACACGCTACGGTGTGTATTTGTGTCCTTACACACACAGGAGTAGAGACATGGCACATACATACAAGGTCAAGAGAAAGTGTAATATGAATGTAAAACTCTCTCCCTATAACACACAAATAGTAACTGCACACACAGACTCTTAATTTATGAATATCAATCCAAGCCTCTTACAAATCTAAAAATTCTCAATGTAAATACTTTGTTATTAATTTTAATCAGACTTAGGAATTATTATAGTCAAACCAAAATACTTCAAGGTAAGTTCAATATCCAGAATATTGTTATTTTTGATAATTTAGAATGTGAATATGGATATGAAACAGATCTTGAATCTTTTATGGTCAAATTAACATACACCTAAAACGTATCTACCGTAATCTAATTTTCAGAAGTTCAGGTATGTACTATACAGTATGGTTAATGCAAACAAATTTGGAAATTTATGATCAGACCAGTACCCCAAAACATGTATCTACAATAATGTAAGTGATCAAACTCCCTTTTAACATTTCAGCTGGGCACATCAAAACTGTGTAAGTGCTTAATTGTAACTTAAACAGGTAAGGATTAGTTTTTCTTTTTTCTGAAGGCTAAATTTCTTAATACAGTAAATGAATTCTGTGGACCACTTTGCTTGTGAAATTTCAAGCTAAGCAGTTAAGTTTATGCACAGTAAGTGAAAAACATCCTCATTGATATAATGTAACCAATTTTATCCATCAAAATGGACCAAGTTTATGCACAGTAAGTGAAAAACATCCTCATTGATATAATGTAACCAATTTTATTCATCAAAATAGACCCACAAACTGGAATTGCAATTTCAAATTAGAGTAAGCATATATGATTTTTCATGAGAATACACAACCTTGTTATCTGGTAAGTAAAGTACCTTCCTTTTAAGACTTTGTATGAGGTCAACAAGATCACAGGTTGAACCTTTGAGCTATCACTGTCTTCTAGTGGCTTGAATAGATTTTGATCACCTGACTTCTTGAAGAACAGATCTTTGTACTTCAATTTTAGAGATGACAAAGAAAAATATGGGTAGTAGTTGGTAGGCAGTCAATGTCCAGGGAGGTATGTGACCAGTACTACCTACCTGGGTATCAGGAGGGTTAGCGACAGCTGCTTAGTGAGCCAGTACTTCAGTGGTTGTCAACTTGTGCTCCTCTGACCCAGGAAGCTGTCTCTTCTTTCTGCCTCACCCACACATGGACTAGTGGAATTCTGATCATAAACATATAGTCTCTCCTTCTCATGCATAACACTTGACAACTCTACTCACACTGCTCATTTTTCATAACTCTAGATTTTCGTGTGGTTAACACTGTGTTAGCCCTGCCTTTTGGCAAAATGGTAGAAGCAATAGATAGAAGAAGTAGGTAGGAACATTTAGATAGGAGCATTAGGTAGAAATAGTAAGTAGGAATATTGGGCAGGAGTATCAGGTAGAAGTAGTCAGTAGGAACATTAGGTAGGAGGTTCTGCAATCACTGCTCTAGATTTGCCCTCTGCTAGTGGCCTGTTAAGGGTGAGGCACTGAAGGCTAAGAAATGTTGCTGTAGTTTACTAGTTATGGAGACCATTGCCATGGCCACCTCCTTGAGGAAGTTCTGGAAGGGAACAGACATCAGAGATATAGATAGATAGATAGACAGACAAAAAAACAATATCAATTGACAATGTTCAGTTTATTTCTTGGTGATAAAATGATATAGTGTAGTATATCAGCATATACAGTACATACCTCAGTAAAGAACACATGCAAATAGCACAACCAGATATACAATGAAAATCAAAACACCTTACATGTATTCTTACATTTTACTCCTTGATGATTCATTTATATACCAGTTTATACATATATACACCACGTAAACCTCTAGATAATCCATTGTAGTTACTTACAGATCATAGCTTCTCTTGAATTCCTTTGTATCCCAAAATCATGTTATGGCCAAACTCATCCAATGTATTTTAAATCAGTGGCTCTTCTGACATTCCTTTATGCTGCTAAGGGGTAACACATGGAAGCAGCAGGTGCTAATCTGAATGATTTTTCACTTACAAGATAGGTTTTATGAGCCTGTACAATATTTTCTTTGATGTACACTAATTCATCTCCAGATATTACGAATAATGATTGATGAAATGTATCACTTACATTCCATTAAACACCACAGTTTTACATAGTTCTGTATACTGTACAATCTTATGCCTTTCCATCACTGATGTACCACAACAGTGGAGCAACTGGGGAGGAAATATGTGAAACATAAAAGTAAAGCTCGATTTTTTCATGCTTGTCCATCATTTCCTGCATTAGTGAGATAGTGCCAGGAACAGGTGAAGACAGGCTTCATTCCCTCACATTCATTCTCTTGCAACATGTGCAATGCAGTGAAAGCATAGCCCCCTATCCACAATCAGGTCCCACAGACCTTTCCATGGTTTCCTCTGGCTGCTTCACATGCCCTCGTTCTGTCCATTGACATTACTTTCTCCCCTATATATCACAGTTAACTCAATCCCATGCACACCTTTCAATCTTCCAGCATGTTCAGGCTACAACCATTCAAAATATTTTTCACCCTATCCTTCCATCTTTAGTTTGGTCCTCTCCCTTCTCCTTTTTCCCTTCACTTCTGACACATCCTTTTTGTCAACCTGTCCTTGCCCATTCTCTCCATAGGTCCAGACCATTTTGGCACACCCTCTTCAGCTTTCTTCAGCTACACTATTCTTATTACCACACCTTTCTCATACCCTTTTATTACTTACTGGATCAAACCATTTCACACCATATATTGTCCTCATTCATTTCATTCATCCACCCTCCTCTGAAGAGCCTTATTTATTGCCTAGGACTTGCATCCATGCAGCATCATTAGGACTTATATCTTCAAACATAACCATTTTTGCCTTCCCAGATAATGACATCTCTTTCCACACATTTCTACCTTTACCACATTAATCTTGAATTTCTGGTCTGATCCACCATTACAAACAACCTTTTGCTATTTGACTTCATTTGTATTCTTTTTTGAAATTCATGAAAGCACTTAAAAATTACAGACTCTAATTGTCACATTCTAGGATGATGTAATGAATGATGGTTAGGCTGCTCATTGGAAGTTGCACAAGTGTGTCTTAGAAATTGAAAGTAGCAATGTTTAGTATATTAAATGCAGTATTTCATTTATCTAAAGTAGTATGTGATGATAATGCTTCTCATGTGAACAAAAAGAACAAAAACATTTTTAACATCTTTTATATAATTTCTACTTGCCATTTAAACACTGTTTTTCCAGTATAGTATGGTATTTTATATGTTTTTATTTTCAGTCATGCGTGTGGCATTAGGAACTCTAGTGTGGGCCATATTAGTCCTAGGAGGAGCTTCCCTTGTTGGGCAAGTGGTGTGGGTTCTAAGCGTTGATGTAAAGGAACCATCTGATGAGAGACATGACACTGGGAACAATCAGGGAGGAGCTGGCCACATTGCTTTAGCTTCAGAAGCTGAACATCTTATATGGTTTATGCAGGTATGTCATACTGTGTGCAACTATAAGTGTTTATACGAGTTTGAAAGGATGAAGAAAAATTATTTAGCATCACATTATTGTGTTTTTCTAATAGGAGTGATAAAAAATAAGTACCCTTCTATTTACATATTGTTATGTTCTATTCTGATAGGAGTGATAAAAAATAAGTACCCTTCTATTTACATATTATGTTCTATTCTGAACCAGAAGAGTTGCATGAAATTTTAGGTATTTTGGAGTACTGGCTAAGGTTTACTTATACTGATTCTCATCAAGATAGTTAAATGTCAAATCAAGGTTCTAGACTTGCTATCTTTGTTGCAGACATATTAATGATTCAACTCTTATTTGGGAAGCTTTAGAATTTCATAACAGTAATAACATGCCTTGTGGGTAGAAGATATATTGCAGGATAAATTGCAGTGTTTCTTAGGATTGAGTGATTTTATGTTTTAAATAAATTAATTTGAAATCAGATGTCTTCCTTTCTTTTATTTATGCACTTGACAGTAAAGAGTAGTGGATTTTTTTTTTTTTTTTCAGGATATGGCTCACATGTAGTCAGAAAACAGGAACCAGATTACCAAAGCTGATAGGCTGGCTCCTTTTCAGATAACTAACTACTAAAACCCATCAACCAAAATAAGTTAGCTGGCTAACTAACAGTTACCTCACCCTGTTTTAGGAAAAAGAGAAGAGTACACCAGCTTTCACTATACATCCACTGTTTCTCTGAAGTACACATCTATCATGCTAAAGTATGTAGTTTACATAGAATATGCTGTATTCACAGAAGATTTGGTTCTTCAAATGCTGATTGTCTTTACCTACATGGAGAAGCTCTGGATGATCCCAAAGGAGAGATTCCATGAGTATAAGATATTTCCTGGGGATATACAGATCAGCTTACCCTCTGCATTTGGTGAGGAGGCACAAGCCTTTGCTTACCCGTTGCAAACCACCTCAAAGGTATCCACACCAGTTACTTATTTTGGGTCCACATCTCCTAGTCAGCAGCTGCTGAAGGGCTGATGTCATAGAACTACCTCCCACCAACAACTTGGATCTCACATTTTTCCTTAGTTTACTCACGTATGGACCCACAGCAAGTCTATTGGTGATAGCTAATAAGAGCAGAACATTATCCTTTTTCTTTCATTTTGATCATATATATATATATTTTTTTATATTTGTTATACTTGAACGTTGTTTCCCGTGTTAACGAGGTAGAGCCAGGAAACAGACGAAGAAAGATCCACTCACACACATACACACATATATACATTCATGCACATATATACACAATACATACCTATACATAACAACATATACATATATACATACATATACATACACATGCATATACACATGTACATATTTATATTTGCTCGCCTCCATCCATTCCTGATGCCATCCCGCCCATCAGGAAATAGCCACCCCCTGCGTCAGTGAGGAAGCGCCAGAAAACAGACGAAAAGGCCACATTCACTCACACTCGGTCTCTAGCTGTCATGTGTAGTGCACTGAAACCACAGCGCCCTATACACATCCAGGCCCCACAGACCATTTTAAGGTTTACCCGAGACGTTTCACATGCCTTGGTTCAGTCCATTGACAGCATGTCAACCCTGGTATATCACATCGTTCCATTGCACTTTATTCCATGCATGCCTTTCACCCTCCTGCATGTTCAGGCCCCGACTGCTCAAAATCCCTTTCACTCCATCCTTCCACCTCCAAT
>JAYMFT010004794.1:7982-32059 GCA_038088735.1 Panulirus argus | reverse complement strand
GGGGTATTTTTCTTCGTCTGTTTCCTGGCGCTACCTAGCTGACGCGGGAAACAGCGATCAAGTATAATAAATAAATATATAAAATAAATAATATATATATCTATATATATATATATATATATATATATATAATCTTGATTAACTGATCTCAGTGTTCAGGAAAATAAATATTCAAAAACTTTTAGTAAGAGAAATCCCTTACTATAAAGAATCACATGGTAAAGGCAGGAAGAAATAAAATGCCTTAAATTATCATTTTTGCAAGTTTGAGACTACAGTTCAAAACTTTAAGTGTCACTTTGGCTTCTGTATCACGTACTCAAAATAAACTAAAAGATCATCCCTCTTTCAGTTCAACTTGTGTACATGGGATAGAAGCCAAAGCGACAAAAGTTTTGAACAGTAGTCTCAAACTTGCTAACAGCTATGATTACAACCCTTTTACTTCTCTCCTTCATTTGCCATGTGATTCTATTAGTTTCCCTATAATATCTGATCTTTGATCTTAACCGTTTCATTAATTGCAGTAGTCCTAATGTCAACTTTATGCTGTGTTCAGGATATTCTCAAATACTCTAATATATCTCCATGTTTGTTATTACGGTCAATTACAACAAAATTTCAATACAAAACAATGTATGTAACATGGTGAAACAATGTTTACATGTGCTACAGGCCCTGTAAGTTATGCTCATTCACTGCTAGGCATGCAAGGTACAGCATTCCCAGAGTAATATCTGTCACATGTAGTGAGATAAATTTTTTTTTGTGTTTTTGTCATATAAAATTACTAAGGGTTTGCAATACTAATATCTGAAATCTTGTGAGAGTGTCAAAGCTTCAGAAATTACTTCATAAGGGCACAGAACTCGTTCTGGCCTCCTTGACATTTCCAAACTGACCAGTGTATGGAAAAAATTTAGGCTGTAATGTGTTATCAACATGTTGGATGCCACTAAAAGCACCAATGTCTATGTATCTCATCTTTGGGCAAATGGGGCCGATTCAAGAATTTTAACTGTCAATGCTGCTTAAAAAAAAAAAAAAAAAAAAAAAAAAAAAAAAAAAAAAAGAGAGAGAGAGAGAGAGAGAGAGAGAGAGAGAGAGAAGAAGAAGAAGGGGGAGAGAGAGAGATTGTATATGATCTGGCCCCAGTGAATGGATTGATGGAAGCTTACAAACATATCACTTTTGTTAATACTGAATGATAAGGCCTGAATTGTTCAAAAGACACAGCAAGTGACCTTTGATCGATATTCTTTTAGAAATATAGGAAACCTACAAGAGAGAGAGAGAGAGAGAGAGAGAGAGAGAGAGAGAGAAATCTATCGTCAACCCAAAATCTAGTGTAGTCAGAGGAAATATCCTAATAACACAATGCAGAAAATAATTACTAATTTCAACGAGAGAATAGGACACTGGTGCTCAGGTATAGAACATTCCTTCTAAATGCATTAAATGTAAATTATATAAAATTTTTCAAAAGACAAGCACGAAATAAATGAACAATTTAAAAAAGTCTTTTAGAGCTTCAACAGTCCTACTCACGAGAGAAAAGAACAGCAAATATTATCAATATAATTATTTATCATTATCCATTTATGGGGCTGCTGCAGCTTCATGGATGCACTACACACAGGAGCAGGGAAATGATAAGACTCCTATTGGGTGACAAGCACCTTGAAGAGACTATGTTTAAACGATAAGACTCCTATTGGGTGACAAGCACCTTGAAGAGACTATGTTTATTTTTAAAGACTGAACTGAAGTGCTGTAGTTCACAGTGGTCAATGTGCAGTCAGTTAACTGAACCAGGGTATATGTAGCAGCTAGGGGAAACCACAGAAAGGTCTATGGGGCCTGGTTGTGGATAGGGAACTTTGGTTTCGGTGCATTACATATCAGACAGAGAACGGATTAAAGCAAATGGGGCCATTTCTTTGTCTGTCCCTGTTGCTATCTCCCTAATGCAGGAAACTGTAAAGAAAAAAAGCTATCCCTGGGGATAGGGGAGAAAGAATACTACCCAAATATCACAGAAGGCAACTAAGAAGGGAGGGCATGGCGAGGCTAGCAATCCTCTAAAGTATTACTTTCCAAAAGAAGTAACAAAGGAAGGAGCCAAGTGAGGATCTTTTCCTCTAATTATCAGGCATCTGTTCTGGAAGCTACCTTATTCACACAGGAAATAGCGAGCATGTATGAAAGAATAATTGTTCTTTCGTTCTTTTCATATATGTTTGCCATTTCCATGTTAGTGAAGTAGTGCCAAGAACACATGAAAAATTACCTCATTTTCTCACATCCACTCTAACTGTCATGCATAATAGACCAGAGCCTCCTATCCACTACCAAGCCCCACAGATCTCTCCATTCTTTACCCTGACTGCGTCATATGCCCTGGTTTAGGTCACTGACAGCATGTTGTCCCCTGTATGCCACACTGTTCCAGTTCAATCTATCCTTTGCATAACTCAAATCCTCCTGGATGTTTAGACCCAAAATCTTCAAAGTATCTTTCACTCAAGTGAATCTGCCACCAGTAATGTATCCTATAACCAGCACTGTATCATTACAAAACAATTACCTCACCTTCTATGCAGCCCCCATAACCAAATCAAAATAGCCAGGGTGACATCACACACCCCTACAGTTGCACACACCTACACCTTCACCAGGAACCACTCACCATTCTTTCTTTCCACTTCCATATATGCCTTTCCCTTGATCTAACTCTTAAATGCTTTTAGGAGCTTTCTTCCACTACCAAATATCTGCAACACCCTCCACACAGCACCTGTACAACCCTATCATTCACCTCCCCTAGACCCATACAGAGCATCTATACAACCCTAGCATTCACTTCCCCTAGATCCATAGACATAACACACAAACCCTTGAGTATTTCTCTCATACCATTCTAAAAGGCAAGCAACTGATCCTCTACCACTCCTGAAGCCATTTTATTCCTTCTCAGTCTAAACCACTGCGCCTCCCACCATCTTCTCTATCACCACTCTCCCATACAACTTCTTACCAGGTACACTTACAAACTTCTTTCTTTTGTTTCTTACATACTTGTTTGTTGTTTGCAACATTAGTGGGAAAAAAAAAAAAAAAAAAAAAAAAATAACAATAATAACAATAATACGACCACCACCACCTTACAGCTATTCTCTAGCTGTCACATGTAATAAGCTCAAACCACAGCCCCTTATACACCACACACCTTTCCATGCTTTTCCTCTGCAGCTTTATGTGTGCTAGTTAAGTCCACTGACAGTATATCATCACCTGTATACCACATCACTCCAATTCACTTTATCCTGTGCATGCCTTTAACTCACCTGTAAGTTCAAGCACTGAACACGCAATTTATTTTTCATTCCATCCTTTCATCTCCAATTTGGTCTTTCCCCTTTCCTTGTCCCCTCCACTTCTGACACATATATCCTCCTTATCAATCCTCTCCAGGAGACGCTCATTTTTTCCATGTGTCTAAACCATTTCAGTACACTTTAAAGCTCTCTCAATCATACTCTTCGTAATACCACATTGTCTCTTACCCTATTATTACTTAATCAACCCTCCTCACACCACATACTGTCCTTATACATTTCATTTCCAAAACACTTACCCTCCAAACATTCTCATTCATAGCCCAAGCCACATATCCATTTTTGCCTTCCCAGAAAGTGACCTGTCTTTCCACACAAACTTATTACCTCTGCAATTTGTACAATATAGTGGCACTAAACACATTCTGTCAATCCTCAAGCACCTCACCATAAGGAATAAATACAATGAAAATTCTAACCAACCAATCAACAACACAATCACCCACTTTCTTTAGAAATTCAACTTCAGTGCCATCCCACTACAGCAGCTTTGACACACCATGTAAAACCAGGCTTTTACCTAAAAAACTTTCCATGATTCTCTCCTTGCATACCTCCATGTCCAAAATATCACACATCTGCCGCTCTAAGGCCAAACACTTTTAACAATCCTTCAAGTTACTCATTCCATCTCCTCTTCACCTTATTTCTGCCACTTACCACTTCCCCATTTGTCCCCTTCATTGATGTTCCTGTTTATTCCCTTGTTTTTCCACACTTAACCTACTTCCAAATCATTTTCCTATCCTTCCTAATGTTTATTAATACTAACTCACACTATTTGCCCTCTTTTCCAACAACTGCACCCTCCTCTTGACCTGCAGCCAGTTTCTTTTGTCCATCTCCCAATAGCAAGTTCTGCTTCCCACCCAGTAATGCCCATACACCTCTCTTTCTTCTTTCACTAGCAACTTAACTTCCTCATTACACAACTCACTAGCCTTTCTCACCTGGCCACTCCCCACCTTCCTCATGCCACATGTCTTTCACACATGCCAGCAGTGCTTTCCTAAATACTCCCCATTCCTCACTCACTAACCTAGTTTCATTTAATCTCATTTTCTGCCATTCTACACTCAATCTCTCCAGGTATCTCTTAACAAGTATCACATTCAAGCTCATATCAGAAGTTTGAGGGAAGAGGGAAAAGTGAGAAGCCAAGAAACCATGAAGAAGGTGGAAACAGAGTTTACAATACTTTGAAAGTTCTGCACCTGAACATGATGTGCACAAGGGATAGAATGAATTTCAGTGATGTGTTATATGGAGGACATCATGCTGTGAATGGGCTGAACCAGGGCATATGAAGCAGTCAGGAGAAACCATGGAAAGATATGTGAGGCTTAGTTGTGGATACGGAACTCAAGCTTTGTTGTGTCACACATGACAAAAAGAAAGTGGATGTGAACAAATGAAGCCATTTCTTTATCAATTCCTAGTGCTACCTTACTAATGTGGGAAATGGTGAACACGTATGAAAAAACTGATTCATATGTGTTCTATGTTTCCTGTATTAGCGAGGGAGAACCAGGAATAGATGAAGAAAAAGGCCTAATTTGCTCACATACATTCTCTAGCTGTCATGTGTAATGCACTGAAACCACAGCCACCTACCCATAACCTAGCCCCATACACCTTTCCATGGTTTACTTCAGTTGCTTTATATGCCCTGTATACACATCACTCTAATGCACTGAATCCTGTACATGCTTTTCACCTTCCTGCATGTTCAAGCCTTGAGCACTCAAACCTTATTAACTCTAACCTTCAAACTCCAATCCAGTCTCCCCTTTCTCCTTGTCCCCTCCATTCCTTAAACATATCCTTCATGTCAATCTATCCTTACTCATTTTTTCCAAATGTTCAAACCACATCAGCACATCCCCTTCAGCTCTCGCAACCATACTCTTATTACCACACCTTCCTCTAACTCTATCATTTCTCACTTGACCGACCCTCCTCACACCATTCATTGTCATCAATCATTTAATTTGCAACACATTCAAGCTCTTTTGTATATTCTCATCTGTAACCCATGCCTCACACCCAGACAACATCATTAAGAATACTATACTTTAAAAAGTGCCTATTTTCACCCTCCCACATAGTGATCTATCTTCCCTCACGTTCCTCAATGCTCGTAGGACCTTTGTTCACTAACCCAGCCGACTCACTTTAGCATCCATGGTTCCATTTGCTCCCATGCTCATTTCCATGTATCTAAAATACTTCATCACTTCCGAGTTTCGTCTATTCAAAGTCGCATACCAAGTGAACTGTTTCTTTGCACTGCAAAACCTAATAAACTTGCTTTTATTCACATTTACTTTCAACTCTCTTTTTAATCACTTTCTCAAACTCAGAAACTGACTTCTGTAGTTACTTGACTCTGCCACAGTGTCATGTTATCAGTAACCAATAACTGGCTCACATCTCAAGTCTCAACCCCACCCCAACAGACTGCATACCTGTCCCTCCATCTCATTCATAAATATATTAAACAGCTACAGTGTCAACACACACCTCTACTGTAGATCCACCTTTACCTAGAGCTACTCACTCTCCTTCCTACCTGCTCACAAATATGCCTTATTCTCTTGATAAAAACTTCTCACTTCTAATAACTTTCATCCTACACCACATAATCTTAATGCCTTCCACAAAACATTGCCATTAATTATATCAAATGCTTTCTCCAGTTCAATAAATGCCACATACAACTCCTTTTGTTTCTCTTGGTACTTCTCACATATAGCATTCAAAGCAAATACTTGATCCACACATCCTCTACCATCCCTGAAACCACAATGTTCCTACTCAATCTGATGCTCTGTACATGCCACCACCCTCTCAATCACCACTCTTCCATACAATTTACCTGGTACACTCAACAAACTTATCTCTCTGTAGTTTGGAAATTCACTTTTGTCCCCATCCCCACCTTTATACAATGGCACTATACTGGCATTCTGCCAATCCTAAGGCAATGAAACCTACTTTTAAGTGAAAGTTTGTAGGTTGGAATATATATAGAATACTTGCAGCCATCCCACTCACTTCAATATTGTGTAAATTGGCCCTAGCTCTAAATCAGTTGAACAATCCTCCTCACTAACGCTGCCATCAAGCTGAGTCTTCATGTCTGTTCAAACTTTTAGCCTTCTGAACCAGCCCAAGGATAATGGGTAAGACACTAGTGCTGGTCCTCAAGTCACACAATCAAAAGTTTCTTCATCTCAGCAATGACACTGCTCCTCTTTTAGGTAATTATGGTGGACTGCATAGATGCAGATCCCTTTAAATGCTCAAGAATTCTTACCTTATCCTTGAGGACTGTCCTGATCATAAAATGTTTATGGTATAACGAATGTCCAATCTGTTACGGTGTTTCATCCTTCTCAGATCGTTTTATTATGGGTAACTTCACCTCCAAGGTTAGGCATGCCTCCTAAGTGCACCAGCATCAGATGCATCTTTTACACTTCTTAAACATAATAATTGTTATTAAAGGGGGCAAAATTAAAAAGAAAAGCCAGTCAGCAAAGAGGAAGAACCTGCAGAAAATGGGAACAAACATTGGAGCATTTGTTTTGGTCAGGACTCAAAGAGTGTCCAGTAAAGGTGTGACATTGGACAAAGTAGTTCCATGATTCAAAATTGTGAGTGATTTTAAGTCACGTTGGGAAATTAATAAATTTTTTAAGCGTGTCTGTATGTACAGGAATTTGGACATTTTGTAACCCAGGGACTCCCATTATGTAAATATTTTTCCCTTACCTTCCTTCCCAAAGAGTCCCTTCTATGGGGCTCAGGAAGCTGGCCATGTCCACTGGGAAGGACCATAGATCATAATCTGCAGTGATGTGCATGTATCTCTGGTGAGCTCCTTCCACCTTTGCAAAGAAGTCAGAAACATGCAAAGAACAGCCTCATTCACACAAATCCACTTTCTAGTTGTTCTCAGTAAACAAGTGAAAGAAGCCCCTACTATCCACAGCTATCGCATTTATTCATATCCACATTTTGACCGTCCCATGTAATGAAATGAAATCTGTACCTACATTCCACAGAATATTCCATGGTTTAACTTAACCACTTTGTATAATCTGCTTCAGCCCAATGATAGTAACTTGCCTTCTATCTGGATCAATCATTTCAATCCCATAGGCAACTATCACCCTCCTAAACGCTGAGGCCTCAATACAAACCTTCTAAGTTCCATCCTTTCATGTGGACTTATTGTAGGTCATAGTAAACTAACACTCAGAGGGATCTAGTGGATGCATCGATGTCATCCTCAGGGTGAATCCAGGGTGTGGTGGCTAACTGTGACTAGCCTATCAATGTTCACTTACAATTTTAATCCTTGACGCTGTTTCAGGTCATTCATCTTTTTTATTACACGTACTTCTTCATAAATGACTGATTTATAACATTACATATACTAAACATGACAACTAACACCAACATCACTATTATGAAGTGAGTTCGTAGTGCTGCAATATACACCAAAATACAATTCTTAATTCACTATGATATTTATGGTTGTATATTATATATTTTTCCATATTTAAGTTTGCAAATCACTCCCCCAACATACTGAATGAAAAAAGATATTACACCCTGTAACACCAGAATAATCATCATTGTTATTATAATGTTACAAACAATATTATATATATATTACGGTGTTTGTATAGTGCCACATATAATATTTATAAGTATTTATTTTTTCCTTTATATCTGGTTATATATTGTTTATTCACACACACACACACACACAATATATATATATATATATATATATATATATATATATATATATATATATAAAATTACCATATAACAAAATTAATAACTGCAATCTGCACCACCTGTCCATAAAGAGTCTGAAGACAATAAAGTATTTCAGTACTTACCACCTGTAAGTGTCTGTAGAGCATCTGTAGAGCCAGCACCTCTCACCCATGCGTTCTGACCTGAGTTTGTGCGGGAAAGGTCTGGTGCGCTGTTTAAACCATCTGACGCACGAAATGACGCAAAATGGATTTTTGGTGAATTTTAAAATTGGTTGATGCATACAGCATCATCGGAAAACAAGTGTAAATTTTTGAGATAACGCTATGTGTGTCATTGGAATACCAGGTGTTTAGAAGAGTGTTGCCTCGGGTTTATTCAAAAAAAGCCCTAAGAATACGTAGCCCACAACACTTGGAACAGCAATTAGACAATAAAATGCCAACTCAAAAAGTAAGGATACCCAAACTGGATCTTATGTAAAGCATTAAATTTAGCCAAATGTAATCTTTAGTATAATAAAACTCCAATTACTGAAGAAAATACCAATCAAAAATAGTCTAAAATACCATTCGAGAGGACCACATGCTTTGTTGTAACATCTTCATAAAGACGATAACAGTAAAATATTTAGCCATCCTGACAACAAAGGTAATAATCTTGCCAATTTACACAGACAAAAAATCCCAGAACAATCCTGAAGTACTCAATAATCCTTGCAGCCAATGCAATAAAGCATTCACTGGTCGAACTAATCGCAACTTAGACACTTGGGTGATTTAGCAGAAGAGTGCAATCGGATATGGGAAAAAATTTTCATTGTGAATACCATAAACAGGATTATAGTAATGCCACAATTTCATACGTTAAATTGCAGCTTCAACGGAAAACAGCTGAATCAACATTCAATGACTGCACGTGAAACTTTAATCACTCCTACAGGCAGCTGACTCTGGATCCTAAAACCCTGATTGCCACTAGGAGGATTATCTAAGGTATACATCTTACCCTACTCCATACAACTGGTCATGTGATTTGACCTGATGTTAATAAACTTTCTTGGATGCTGCCAATCCAAACTACTAATGCATCAATATTAATGCCATTTTGCTAAAGACGGTCCTAGCATTTGGACCAAGATAAAACAGCTCCTAATATCTTCTTTTATTTCTCCAGTACAGGTTTTATACTAATTTATTAAAATGAAATTTCATTTCCATTTCAGTATATTATACATAGCTGCTAAAGAGTGGATGCAAACTTATGAGATTTTTGTTCTTTTGTTCCTGATGCTACCCTAATAAGGCAGGAAAAGCAATTACATTAAAAAAAATTAAGCTAGCTGTCTCTTTCCTGTGTTGTGTGGTTGCATCAGGAACAGAGAATGTCCTCAGTTGCTCACACCCACTCTCTAGCTGCCCTGCATAGTGCACCAAATCCAGAGTCCCCCATTCATAACCAAACCCCACACACTTTTCCATTGTTTCCCCTGGCCACTTCACATGCCCTGGTTCAGCTTGTTGATGACTGTCAACTCATGCATACAGCATCACTACAATTTACTTTATCCCATGCATGCCTGACCCTTCTTCATCTTCCATTTCTTTTCACCTCCTTCTCTGTCTCCCCCTCCCACTTGCTCTCTCTAACTCAGATAAATAAACCATCTTATGCAGTCTTTTTTTCATTCATCCTCTGAAAATGTCAAAACAGTTTCTGCACATCCTGTTCCATTCCTTTCTCTAAAACTGTCATTCTTTACATGATCAAGCCTCTTCATGCCACATACTTTACTCAATCATTTCATTTCCAATACAACCAACCTTTCTCTTATTCTATATTTGGGACTCACAACACCATACCATAAAGCACTGATGGAACTGCTATACCATCCAGCATACCCACCTTTGCTTGAGGGCAAAGACAGGTGACTTCTTCCTAACAGTCCTCAAAGCACAAACGACCTATACCCCTCACCTACCCTACCCAATGATTCACCTGAGCTTCCACATTTCCATCATCTGCCATGTCCACTCCCAGGTATCCCAGGAGGAGGAGGAGGAGGAGGATTGACCATATAGGGAGGGAAAGACTTTGCGTGACTGGGAGAAGTGCAAGAGAAAGTAGTATGAGAGAAAAGAAAGGTATGGGGGCTGAAAAGAACTGCAAATGTAAGTTGGGGAGAAAGAAGTGATGAACTTGAAATAGGAAAATGATTTGTAAAGAGGTGAATAGTGTGGGGGGAAAAAAAAAAAAAAAAAAAAAAAAAAAAAAAAAAAAAAAAAATCTAAATCAAAATGGCAATAAAGGGAGCAGGTGGGGAAGTTGTAGCAGACAAACAAGAGGTGAAAAAGAATTGGAGTGAGTGTTCTTAAAAACTGTTGAATATGTTGACAGATGTGGTGTGTTTGGGTTGACGTGGCATGTGGAGTAAGAAAGTTGTCGAGAAAGTATGGTGAACAGAGAGCTGGAAGTGAAAGCCCTGAGTAAGATGACAGGTGGCAAAGTCATAATTGTGGATGGGATTGTATTTCCATTTCTCAAGAAAAGGGTTACTGTTGCTAAGTGGACTGTCACCTCTAAGACAACTGTATAGCCCATGGTGAGATGTTGAGAACCGAGACACAAACATAGCATTCTTATAATGAGGCAAGGACAAAAGCCAATGCTTGAATTACAGAGGTATAAGTCCTATATACCTCGTAGGAAATATGGGACACATCAGACTGGGGAGGAGAAAAGTAGATTCAGGATGGGAAGACGTGTGGACTGTCTGTCTTGAGGAATTTATGGTTCTGGAAGAAATCATACCTTGTGGAAGGTGCTATGAACAAATGAGGTATATGAAAAGCTACTAAATGCTGTGATGAGTTATTACTGGGAGAGCAAGGCATGTGTGAGTAGGATGTGAGACTGGTGAGTAGTTCTAATGCAGGGTAGCTATGCATCAATGATGTGTGATGTCCCCAAGGTTGTTATTTGTTCATGGATATGGCAGTAAAAGCAGTGAATCCAAAGGTCTTGAAGCAAGATGCAAGTTTGCAGTATGCAGGAAGTAGAATCAGTCACTATGTGCTGATAATATGACTTTGGAGGACGAATTCTGAGGGGAAACTCCAGCAGCAGATGACATGAGATTTGGAGTAGAAATGAGAGAAGCAAGTTGCAAGTAAATGTTGAAAAAGGATGATATGAGTGTAATTTTGAATAAGGTGGAGACACAGGAAGTGAAGTGCCATAGGAACCTTGGAGGAGACATGGCAGCAGATTGAACAACGAAGACTGAAGCGAGTTACCGAGTGGAAGAGGGAGCTATGGTCCCAGGTGCACTGAGGAGCATATGGAAAGAGAGGTTAGTGTCTGGTACGGCAAAGATGGGTAAGTTTGAAAGTACTATAGTCCTTAGGGTTTTGTAAGGATGTTTTGAGAGAGAAAGAGGTGCCTGTCTTCAAAATTAGTGTGATATCTGGCGTGGGGCGGGTTGATTGCGTAAGGAATGACAGCGTAAAAGAGAGGTATGATAATAACAGCAGTCTGATGGAGAGGCTGCCTTGGGTGCCCTGCAGTGGTTTGGACTTATAAAGAGGATGAGTGAACAAAGACAGACTGTGTTGAAAGTAAAGGAAGGAAGGGGGAGGGGAAGACCTGAAGACATATGAATGGGGTAAAGTAAACTTTAGGTTATCAATGCCTGTGAACATTCAGAAGGGTGAGAAGCAAACTTAGGACAAAAGGAACTGGACTGATAGGTTAAAATGTTGTTAGTGGGATGAACCATAGCATAAGAAATGATCAAGGCAAAATTTATAATGGTCTGTGGTTCTTGGTTGTGGATAGTAGGCTCTGATTTCAATTATATTGCATAAGAGCAAGACAATGTATAGAAATGAAACCACTATTCATTTATTCCTGATACTATCTAGGTATGGTGAGAGAAACAATTAGGTATAACTGCCCACATATCCCCTGTGCACTGTAGAAGGCAACTGAAAGGGGTAGGAACATGGGGTTCGAAATCCTCCCAGTAAGAAAAAGAAGCAGCAGCCAAGCAAAGATTTTTCCTCTAAGGGTCAGTTGTCAGTTCCTGACACTACCTTACTCAATAGGCAAACAGCAAACATATATGAAAGATGAAAGAAGTAAGAATTATATTTGCATATCCCAGCATATCATCATGAGCAACTAATAAGCAAGGTGGGTTGGACTGGAAACCCTCCCCTTTTATGTCATCACTTTCCATAAACTGAGGTGTCTAAACGTGTATGAATGTATTCAGGATGCATAAAAATGAGGTATAAGCAATATTTGAAGAAAGGAACTGGATTGCTTTAGCTCTGAATGAAACCCTGAATGAAACCAATTTGAGTGAAAGAGGAGCAGAATGGTTTTAGAATGTTTGGGAGTAAGGTCTGGGGTTAGGAAAAGGGCAACATCAACACAGGGTGGCACTTCTGAACGAAGAGGAGCTGTGAGACTCTGTTGAAGAGTTTAAAGGAGTCTGTTCAGGATTGAAATAGGTTCGACTGACAACAGACTCCAAACAGTGGGTGATCTTTAGTGCTCACACAATCAACTATAAGAAAAGGGAAGAGGAACAGAAGTGTGCTTTTTGGAAGGAGCTTACAGAATGCTTTGGCAGTTCTGATGCAAGTTACTGAATACTGGTGCTGGGAGATATGAATGAAAGAGTAGGTGTTGTAATAATTCAGGGAATAATTGGGTGGGCATGGTGTCCTCACTGTAAATGAAGATGTGGAGGAGCTTGTTGAGTTGTGAGCTGATAGAGGAATGGTGACTGGGAATAACTGGCTTAAAATATGTTGCATAAGTACATAAGGATGGATTAAAAAAGATTTTGAGTGTTCAGGGCCTCAATGTGCAGAGAAGGGAAAGGTAAACTAGGGACAGAGGAATCCAAGTGATGACATGCTGTCAACGGACTAAACCTGGGCATATGAAGCAGCTGTGGGGAACCACGGATAGGTTTGTGGGGCCTAGTTGTGGATAGGAGGCTGTAGTTTCACTGCATTACACATGGCAGCTAAACAAAAGATGCGAGCCTGAGGCCTTCTCTTCATCTGTTCCTGGTGCAACCAAACCACTTTGTGTATTTCCCCAACCTAATCACCCTAAATCTGCTACTATATTATCATATACATTTAACATTCCTTCACAGTAATCACTCCATCTCATCACCACATCTCTTCCTGTTTGCACTTTGCCCACTTCACCAATGTTCCCCTTTGTTCTTGTTTTCTCACACTATTAAACTCCTTTCAAAACATTTTCTTATTCTCCCTGATGTTTGTAGATACTCAGTCACCCCCAACTTTCATTTGTCCTCTTTTTCACACCCCGCATCTTCCTCTTGACTCCTTGCTGCTTTCTCTTGTACATCTTCCAATTACTTGCACTCTTTTCCAATGAGCAATGCCCATTCACCTCTATTTTCACTTTCAATGGAACATACCTTGTCATCCTACCACTCACTTCTTTCTCATCTGCCCACATCACACCACATGCCACAAACATGCCAGCACTGCTTCAGTAAATACCCCCTATTCCTTAAACAATCACCTTATGCCATTCTACCCTCAATCTCCCCTGGTGTCTCTTCACACAGGTCAATTTTTTAAACTCACTTACTTTCACCTTCCTCTTCTCATCCATACAATATTCTCTTTTCTGAAAGTCTGTGCAAATATTCATCCCTGCTTCCATCAGTCAATGATCAGACATACAATCAGCTGCCCCTATGCACACCTCTCAATTGGAGTATAATTTAACAATGCCCATTTATCTCCTTTCCTACTTCACATATATTTATGTATGTCCTCATTTAAAGCCAGGTATTCTAAACCTCATGTCCTTTTTCAGCCACAACTCCACATGCCATTCACTATTTCCATTCACAGCAATGAATACATCACACCTCCAAAATATAATAATAATAATAATAATATGACAGCTAACGAATGGATATGAGCAGACATGGCTTTTCTGTTTGTTCGTTCCTGGTGCTACCTCACGAATGTGGGTAACAGCAATCAAGTATGAAAGAAAAGAAAATAATAACAATATTAAAATATAAAATTTTCCATACTTGTTTGCCATATCCTGTATTAATGAGTCAACACCAGGGAAAAACTACGAGATGAACTCGTTTATTCACATCCACTCTCGGTCATGTATAATGCACTGAAACCACAGACCTTTATCCACAATCAGGCCCCACAGATCTTAATATGGTTTTCCTGAGCATTTTCATAAACCCAGGTTCAGTTCATTGATAGCACATTGCCCCTATATACCATATGACTTAAATTCACCCAATCCCATGCACACCTTGCATCCTCCTGTATGTTCAAGCCCTTGAAACCCTTTCCACTTTATCTCCCCAACTCAAATTTGGTCTCCTCCTTCTCCTTTTCCTCTCCACTTCTAATACATATATCCTCTTTATCAACCTTTTCTCATCTATCCTCTTCAAATGTCCCAACCAAATCAGTACACCATCTTCAGCTCTCTCAACAAACAATCTTATTACCCCACCTCTCTTACCCTACGATTTCTTATATGATCAACCCTCCTTTTATCTTACTTATAACTAGCCCAGGAACACTTTCCAAGAAAGTTCTGGCACTACCCAAAAATGCTTCCTAGCACCTTTTGTAGCTCTAGGGCTGTGCTACTTCCAGTAGCAAGGGAATGATGAACTTCTCTGAAGGCCAAGCCTTGCATCCATACAACACCATAGGAATTACTACTTCACCTAATTGCAATATCAATAAGTGATAATGCTGCAGGAAATGAAAAATATGTATTAAAAAAATGATGATAAACCCTGGGAAGAATGAGAAATGAATACCGCCTATGTGTCTCCAGTATGTTGTGGAAGACAACTGAGATGAGTGAGAGCAGGGACTGGAAATCTTCCCCTCTTGAATTACTTTCCAAAAGAATGAACAAAGGATGCAATTCTACCTTTAAGGATCATTCATCTGCTACCTCTCTCATGTTGGAAATACCAAACTTGTATGAGGTGGATAAAAGTCACGAAATCAGTTAAAAAATTCGTGGTATAGGGGGTACAGATGTAAGAAATCTTGTGATGATAGGACTGAGGGAATTACATCAAAGTTATTGGCAAAGCTTTCTAAGCTAGAAAGGCTTATATCAGAGACAGTGATATGGCATTGTTACACCATGAAGTTTAAGAAAATAACTGAAAAGTCCATAACAACCAATTCAAAGCCAGTTTTATCTTCAAAGAAAACATGCTTTGGAGATGTGGAAAGCACAGATAATCACATAATGTGCAGAAAGATTTGGTATACAGTGAAGTCTGCTTGTATTAAATTTGGCAAAATTCATTGATTTACATCAAACTGATAAATGTAAGACAGTACACTGCTTTTATTGTGAGTAATCCTTTAAAGAGAAATGCTGCCTTATATATATATAAAATACTGATGTATATCACATTAGTTTTTCACAGACAGCTTAACCACAGTAAGTCTTTTCTTACATGTGTATATGTAAAAACTGTCAAAATCATGAGCACAGATGAACATTTTTAAGTACACTATTATAACCAAATGTTGTATGCTATGTAGTACAAAGAGACACTTCATTTACTGAGAAATGATTTTTAAAAGCTTTCTAATGTTATTTTTTTGATAAAAAATATGTACAGTATATCAATTTTGAACTTATTTCAGTCATTTTTATTGATTAAACAATATATAACACTTAGCAAGGCTTTTGCACATTTCTGAGTTGTTCTGATAAGGCAACACCGCTTCAAGTAATTTAATAAGTTAATATGTGGATGATAAATATTATTAAAACTGTTGAAAGAATTCAAATAAGGTATAAAATTACCCAGGACAGAAAGGAGTAAGGTTCTACCCACATATCTCCTGAATGTTGTAAGAGGCAAATGAAAGGTAGGAGTGGGGGGGAATGGAAACCCTCCTCTTTTGCATAATCAAGTTTCACAAATAAGAACAGCAGAAAGACTCAAACAATAATTTTTTTCTTGAATGCCCTGGCCAGGGCGTCTGAACGTGAATTAACGTAACCAGTATGATACGGGTGAGACAGCTGCTGCTTGATGAAAGGAACCTAAATGTTTTGACTATGAATGAAAAACTTAAGATGTGAGTAAAGTGGTTTTGGACTGTTCGAGGGATAAAGTCTGAAGTTGGAGGGAGCCCAAAAGCAAAGGAAAGGGTAGCACTTCCGACAAAGGAAGATCTGTGGGTCTGTCTTACATAATGTTAGAAGTGAGTTGAAGATTAATGTGGTGGTTAGAAAGGAAACATGCAGAGAGGTTGGTGACTGTAAGCTAATGAGCCTAGTCATAATAAGTGAGGAGAAGAGTGTTTTTAAGGAGAAGACAAGTGGATACTTTGGCAGTTTTGATGGAAGGGACTAAATTTTGGTACGAAGGGATCTGAATACCAGAGTGAGAGAAGTAACAATAACGGCAGAACTAGAGGATGTGGTTATCTATATTTCTGATGCCTGTTCCTTCCTGAAACTCCCTCAAAGGGGAAGCCATGGCAAAAAGAGTCTCCATATCTAGGAAGGGTGTGGAGTCTTTGGAATACATGAAAATGGGAAAGAGCTTGATTAGTTGTAAGCTCAAAGAGGAACTGTGACTGGGAATAGTTTAAAAAAGTTGCATACACAAGTTTAAGTGGATGAGGGGTGGTGCTAGATTGTGCACTAATTGGTAAATATGTAAAGAACCTACCTACCTAAGAGTAATTAAGGCAAGATTATGCTAGGATGCTAGTGCTCACCATTTGATCTGTGTGATGAAAAATAATGTTTCTCTCAACTGCTTCTCCTCTTTCGTCACCCATTTTGTTTGTTGTTTAATGCTATTGTTTTGGTCACTGCTCCTTTGACATAGCTCTCTATTCTAGGTTCATCTAGAAGTAGAGTCTGATCTTTTGAATGTTTCATCTCTATTCTAGGTTCATCTAGAAGTATTTTTAATCATGAGTCTGATCTTTTGAATGTTTCTGTAGTCACTCCATACATACTTCATAAATATCCAAGTATCACACTAAATAATCATTCCAACTTCCTCCTTGCTGAACAATGATGCATCTTTATTTAAAATCTTTTAGGTGTGTTTCCAGGAGTTACTCCAGACTTGCTGATTCTGAATCTTCCATAAGTGGTTTCTCTCAGATCTAAAAACACTGTTCTTTAAGCTTTCTGTTCCTTGTCAGGCATATATTATTACAAATCTCTCTCTATAATGTCCTAAGCTGCATAGCTCCAGTTCATCTTATCTTTCATGGTAGTCTATAGTCTGATGTTTTTATTTGTGAAATGTTACTGTATACTATCTGTTGATTTTACTTGTGAAATATTACTGTATTCTATCTACATTTCTAACTGCTTTAACTGCAATTGTACAACACAGTGGTATTTGTTTATACTTCTTATACATATAAGACTTTCATCATCAATTAGCTGTCTCTTATAGTAAAAGTTCTCAACATCATTCAACCCATTACCTGGATAGAAAGCACTAACAGTGTTCCTTAAATTCACTTTGTTAACTTGCAATAATTCTCAAATCTCTGATGTTTGCTTTAATCTCTTTCTTTTCCTGTATGCAGGTGCCAAAGTACTGTTAGCAGCCCAATGAATAAGTTGTTCAAATTTCACTTCCTTAAACTGCCCATCTGTATGCAATATCCAAATCTCTTTTGTAGTTTTCCTTGACAATCTTCACTTTCAACTGCTTTACTTACTCTTGTGATATTTCTGATCTCTGTCTGAGAGCATGATTATAAGGGACATTGAGCCAAAAACCATTGTGGTATCTGTGAAAGTACATCTTTCCTCGGAGATGTTTCCAGTTGCAATGGCTTTAAAAATTTTGTTGGATAATAATTCTTCAATGTATTTAACAAATTTTTCCTTCTATTTCCTGTTTTGCCACTTTCCTTAGTACAACTTCATTGATTACTTTTTCAAATGCTTTTGTAAAATCAAGAAAAAGTGTCCATTCCTTTCCTATTCATCAAAGTATCATATATGTCCTTATAATGAGCGTATTCGTGTATTTACGTGCTTTTACTAGGAACAAAGACATGATGTACTTCAATTATGATTTCACTTGAAAAGAGATTAGTTTCCCTTTTAGTTTTAAAACTTTTATTTGTCTAGTTACACAAAGACAAAGCATTTCAAAGATAGCATGGGTGGAGGAGAGTATGGAGCATACTTTTTTAATCATTCTGAAATACTTAAATTATGTGTGAAGTGAGGCTGACAGGTCTGTACTGTTTCAGCAACATTCATTGGATGAAAACTTGCTGAAAGGGGCAGTAGGTAAGATGTACAATCATTTCAAGGTGGAGGTAAGTGTGTGGCAGATTTTAAAAAAGAGGTAAGCGTTTAGCAGATTTAGGAAAAGATGAAATGACATCTGAATGTTAAAGAAGTGGTGGCAGTGTATAAGCCTGGAAATGAGGCTTATGTGCAAAGATATCAAGTGAAACTGAGTGAAAGGTGGCACTGGGTGAGAGTAAATGAAGTTATGGGAATAGAAGGTATTCACAGTAACCGTACATACAAGTCGATGGGGTGTTTAGTATGCAGAAGACGGATGTGGATATATGACAAAAAGTAGTGAACTGAGAGAAGAGGATGATTAACTGGTTGTTAAAGGAAAAAGATATATGATTAATATCTGTAGAAATCAAGAGTAAGTGATTAGGGGTATATGAGAGTAAAGGAGGAGGAGGAGGAGGTCAAGAGTAAGGTACATGAGCTGAAAAAGGAAGCAAATGATAGTTGGGGTGAGAGAGTATTGATTAACTTCTGAGAGAATAAGAAAATGTTTTGGAAGAATGTGAAAAGTAAGAATGAGAGTGTAAAAGGGAACAAGAGTAAAGTCAGCAGATGAGGAAGTTGTAACAATTCAAGAAGAGATGAAAGAGAGATGGAGTGAGTATTTTCAGGGACTGGTCATGTGTTCAAAGATGGAGCCTAGAACATGGTGCGATTAGGACAAGGTGGCATGTAGAATATAATTCCCGGTGAATACTATGGTTTAAGGATGATAAATAATGTCTTTTTTAAATCAATGTCTGATTAAGCTACATGGCTGGAGGGCATTACTGCTGAGTTTCTTGGGAGTTGACATTATCTCTAATCTGACATCATAATCCAACAACATGAAAAAAATAACCGAGACAAAATTTCGGCTGGAAAACATTAACCAAGTTTTCAAGTATGTGGATATGGAAATATTTAGCAAGTTGTTCATATCCTACATAAGGCCAAAACTATAATGTGCTTCTCAAAATTGTTCACTGCACCTAAAGAAGCACAAAGAACTACGAGAAAAGATCCAGAGAAGGGCAACAAAGATGATAACAGTATTATGAGAGATGAGTTACAATAAAAGGCTAGAAGCCTAAAAATTTGCCTCATGGAAGAGAGAAAAGTGAAAGGTGACCAGATCACAACCTTCAAGTTTTTAAACAAGACTGATGACACAGGCAGTGAACAGTTCTTCAAAAGATGTAAGGATAAGACAAACATGGGGCATAATAAAAAATTGATCACAAAACTTATTCAAAATCATGTAAAGTAGTAGTTTTATAGTATATGAGAGGTGGATGAATGAAATAAGCTAAAATAATACATGGTAAGTGCAGAAGGCATACATAAGTTTAAAAGGTTGTATGATGGTAGAGAATGTGCACAAGATGGGGCACGTCGAGTGTAAAACTCCATTCCCTTACAACACAAATAGGTAAATAAAAGAGGCTTTGTGCAAGGTACAATAAAGATATGGGGTAAAGGAAAGTTACTTAATGATGCCAGATGTTTTTGCTAGAAGAGTATGTTATACCTAGTAGTGGACTGGGCACTGGTTGGAACCATGGGGTCTGAAATGAGTCATAGGGTGGGAGAAGGGGCTTACAGCCCTGGGTGGATTAAGGAACATGAGGAAGGAGAGGTCAATATCAATTAAGGCAAAGATGGGTATGCCTGGAGATACAGTGGTCCCGACTGTGTTGTATGGTCGTAAGTTTTGGATGATGATACATGATGTGAGGTGGGATTGTGCAAAGAATGAGAGCGTGACAAAGAAGTGATGGTAAGCACAGTCTGACTGAGAGAGCTGACCAGGGTGTCCTGATATGGTTTGCACATATGGAGAGAGAAAGAAATAATGACTCAGGAGATATGCATCAGAAACAGAAGGGGGTACAGGGAAAAGGAGACCGAGATGGTAAAATGGGTTGAAAGAGGCTTTGAAGTTTTGGGGCCTGAACATTCAGAAAGGTGAGAAGTGTACATGGGAGAGATTGAATTCAACTGATGTGGTGTACAGGGGGTAACATGCTGTCAAAGGGCTAAACCAGGGTATACGAAGCAGTCAAGGTAAGACCTGGAATGGTCTCTGTGGCTCAATCATGGACAGGAGGCTCTCATTTCCGAGCATTTTACATGACAGCCGGAGATTGGACAGAAGCCAACATGGGTAATGTTTGTCTTTCTTTTAAGATGTAAATAACAACAGCAGGAGAAACAATTAAGGATTAAAAATAAAGAAAAAATCAATACCTAATTACGTATGCATTTCATAAATAAAAACTGTATTCTCAAGAGGAGGTGCCTGCACTGCAGTAGCAAGCGGAAGGCCACCTTCAGAAAGGTTGTACCGTCATTCATGGGCAAAAGGTATTACAATCTCATTGAGGAGTTTCTCACTCCAAAGGAAAGCTGGCATTCTGTCTACAAACACACAATCTCTCTTTGTCACACATAATACTTGACAACTCTAAATCCACAAAAACCATTCTTCATAACTCTAGATTTTCCTGTGGTGAGTGGTGTGTGCTAGCCCTGCCTTTTGGCGAAACAGTAGGAGAAGTAGATAGCAGTAGGAGGTAGGAACAAAAGGCAGTAGCATGAGGAAGAAACATTAAGTTGAAGTAGCGGGTAGAAACAATAGACAAGAGCATTACGTAGTAGAAGTCAGTAGGAACGTTATGTAGGAGCCTCCGAAACACTGCACTAAAAGCGACATTTGAGTTCACCAGTTATGGAGACTCTTGCCATGACCACCACCATGAGGGAGATCCTAGAGGGGATAGGCATCGGAAACAGATAGACAGATACACAGATAGAAAGATAAATAAGTAGATAAACAGATAGGAGTCCATCATTTCCCTAAAACCAACTGAAGTGCAGCATGAATTTAAAGGAGCTCCCTAATAGGGGGTCCTGAGGTTTATATGATTGAAAAAATTCAACTGGTTATGCACATATAGGCATCGCAGAAAATATCTAAGTTTACATTAATTTCAAAGGTAAATAATATCACCTATGCATCCTTAAACTTAATAACAAAACTGATCATGTCTTCTCATTCCAAAGTTAGATATCATGTGGACTTTTGTCCATGAGAGGAGCCTTCAACACATAAAAAAAAAGGGGAGGGTCTCAAATACAATTTTCTATAGGACTTGCAAAATACACCTTACATCAATTTTTCTTTTATTTGTACTTGTTCACTGTTTTCCACATTAGCGAGGTAGTGTTAAGAGCAGGTGAAGAGTAGCTCTATTCATCTAAATCCACACTCTACATGTAATGTATAATGCACCAAAACTACAGACCCTTACACACAACGAGGCCCCACAGACCTTTCTATATTTTACCGACTGCTTCATTACCATGATATCTATCTAGAGAGTGACACAGATCGCTTCATAGCCCTGGTTTGGTCCACTGATGACACAATGCCCCCTGCATACCACAACCCTCCAATTCACTCTTAATCATGCATGCCTTACACCCTCCTGCAAGTTGTTCAGGCCCTGAACACTCAAAACCTTTTCCATTTTTCCATCTCAAATTCCATTTCCCCTTCCTACTTGTCCCCTAAACTTCAGACACATATACCCTCTTTGTCAACCTCACCTCAGCCATCCTCTCCAATGTCCAAACCTTTTCAGCACATCTTCTTTTACTCTCTCAACAATATTTTTGTTATATCTCTCTCTTACCCTATCATTTCTCACTCAAACTTTCCTCATTCTACACAGGGTCCTCAAACAGTTAATTTCCTACACAATCACCCTCTTCTATAATTTTCTCAAACATCACCCACAAATCTGATCATGATGTCCTTTCTGAAACATTAAAAACCTTATCTTTACACAAAACGTGTTATACCACTTAATTTCAAATCAAAATCATGTAATGTTGCCTGCAAAAATATTACACCTGCAAAAATATTACATTGATACTGTTCCTTATAGCATAATGAGTAACTGCAAGACTTCTTTTCCTGATACTATTTATATTCCACGAGATTATCTTTTGAGACCATGGCAACAGTACCCAAGGTATTATCGTGATCCTATTGGAGGTTCCAAGTGTAGCATCATGATTAGTCATTAACTGTATCATCAAAGCACTGTGGCACCACATCATCACAAACAGACAACTGAATACTTATCCTTTAAAACTAATTAATTCATAAGAAAGTCTCTCCAATTGTGAAGTTCACTCATCCAGTCTGGCATTCATATTTACTACTTTATATCTAAAATATATCATGCATGCATTGAAGAATAGCATCTATTCTCCCTTTTCAAGCACTTTACTGATGCATAGCTACAGTTTCCTTCACTTTACAATGCAACACAATCATTCTGCCAGAAATATTTCCCAAAATAAGGAAAAGTCGGTCATTAACTATAACTTGCTCTGTAAGCTAGATGACACTGTTGATGATTTTGAACTAAGATGGCTACTGACAGGAAGGTTGAAGTGCCCAGCCAAGTCTCCCATGGTACACTAGCTAACAAGAATTCTAAGTTCCTCCACAGCTGACGCATTTGCAAGAAACCTTCTACCCAAGGTCAACCTTCTTGTACAATGCACAGTCATGGCATCCAAAGCAGAAACCAGTCCTGGTATCTGAGCTACACTGCTATATCTTGTCCCAAATGCTGACAAATTCCACAAAAAAATTACCTCCCAATAAAGCATTTCAGCTTGTAATGGTAACTGTGCCTCCAAAAGAGCAATTATTTGATTCTTCTCCCTACCATGAACCACAATTCTCCTGCCCACATGACAAGTGCATTTTCCTTCCAAAGATCAAAAAAGGTTAGTGGGGAATGTTTCTGATATATCATTTTCATCTTCATTGCAGTGTAGGACAAGAGGGTCAAGTCTGGAAGTTAGCCTGGGACAGTTTATAAGTCGGACCGCTTTTAACTCAACTCTGTGAAGTAAGGATGCAGAGCTAGAACCACCCCAGATGTGAGAGCAGTACTCCAGACAGGGAAAAATCAATCCTTTGCATAAATGGAGCAACAGTTCAGAAGAAAAGAAGTTTTAAATCTAAAAAGGACACCCATTTCTCTAAGGCAGACAGCTATTCCCGTAATGTTGGGATTCCAAGAAAAAGTAGATGTTAAAGTAATACCAAGTAAGTTCACTGAGTCAAGAGGTGGAATTACAGAACAGGAAAAAGAAAGACAAAGAGCTGTGAGGAGTTTTCAAGAGAGATGGGTAGAAACTGGGTCTTGGTGGCATTAAACTTAACTAGATTTCATCTAACCCACTGAGATATCCTGTCTGAGTTTATTGAGGAAGCTGTATCACGACAAGATGCAGATTTAATGGGAGAAGAGCGGGGAGAATTGAAGGAGATGGATGATTGCAGTGTTGAGCCATCAGCGTATGAGTGCACTGGATTATTTGTGGAGGAGAGGAAATCCTTTGAGAGAGAGAGAGAGAGAGAGAGAGAGAGAGAGAGAGAGAGAGAGAGAAGGGGGGGGGGGGGGAGAGAGAGAGAGAGGAGGGGGGAGGACA
>JAYMFT010004783.1:0-17185 GCA_038088735.1 Panulirus argus | reverse complement strand
GGCCCGGCCTTGATGTGGACTTTTGTCCGTGACTGGAGCCTTCAACATATTAAAAAAAAAAAAAAAAAAAATCATTTGTCATATTTCAGTTTTAAAGCAAAAGGGTTCTGGACAGAAAAAAAAAATCCTGAACTATGAAATGTAATTTTTAGTGTTTATATGAGAGGTATAGAATTGCTTGAAAACCTTAGTGTGAGGACTGTTTCTCATAATGAATTTGAATCTGTGGTTGAAATAAACGTTGGGGAAGGTGAAGGCCAGTAAATACGTAATTAATGGTTCTTCTTTTAGAGGAATCTATAATTCTTCAGTTCGTATTTACTGGGTATCTGTTGGGTTGGGAAAATATTATGAGATATTTTCTGTGATTATATCAAGAATAGAAGTGCTTCATTAGCTCATATATGATTTTTAAAACTAAAATATTTTAGGTAGAAAATTTTTGGTATTCTTTTGACTAATAGATTTGTTTGAAAACCTTGGTATAAATATTATTTGTTATACTGAACTCAGATATGGGGGTTGAAATATATGTTGGGAAATATTAAAGAGGAAATAAGTAATTATTTCTTACTCTTTTAGAAGATTCTATGATTATTTGGTTCATTTTTATTGCGTATATGTTGGCTTAGGGAAGCATTATGAGATATTTCCTGTGATTTTTCAATTATAGAAGCATTGCAGTTTTACAACAAAAAGGAAAGAAATTCCTGAAGAATTAGCTGCAATTTTTGTTTATACAAGGGTAATAGATTTGCTTGTAAATCTCAGTGTAAGGACTATTTCTCAGGCTGAATTTGAATGTGGGATTGAAATATATGCTGGGGAACATTAAGGCCTTTAAAGGAGTAATTAATTGTAATTCTTGCTGAAGATTATGTGATTATTCAGTTCATATGTATTGGGATATCTGTTGGCTTGTGGAAATCTTAGAGATATTTTCTGTGTTTATTCCAAGTATAAAAGTGATTCATTAGCTCAAATTGGTTTTTCAAAACAAAAAGACTTTTGGGGTAAAAGTTTCCCTGAACAATTATTACCTGCAATTTTTGGTAATTTTTTCAGGGTAATTGATTAACTTGAAAACCTCAGTATAAAAGTTACTTTTTATGCTGAATTTGAACATGGGGTTAAAATATAGGTAATTAATTGTTACTATTTTAGAAGATTCTGTCATTATTTGGTTCACATTTATTTAATATATGTGGGCTTGGGGAAGCTTTATGGGATATTTTCTGTGATCTATTTCAATTATAGAAGCATTTCCCTATGTCATATTTCAATTTCAAAACAAAAAGTTTTTTTGGTCTAAAACAAATTCACAAACTATAACCTGCAAGTTTTGGTATTTATATGAGGGTTATAGATTTGCTTGAAAACACCAGTGTAAGGACTATTTTTCATGCTGAATTCTAATCTTGGGTTGAAATATATGTTGGGAAATATTAAGACCTGAAATAAGTAATTAATGTTATTCTTGTTGAAGATTCTGTGATTATTCGGTTCATATTCATCGGGTATCTACAGGCTTGGGGAAATTTTATGAGATATTTTCTGTATACAAGTGTTTCATTAGCTCATATTTCAATTTCAAAACAAAAAGGTTATTGAGGTAAAAAATTCTTTGAACTACATTACCTTCAGTTTTTGGGATGTTTTTGACACTAGTAGATTTGCTTGAGAACCTCAGCATGAAGATTATCATTTATGATGAATTTGAATATGGGGTTGAAATATAAGTTGGGAATATTAAGGACTGAAAATAATGTATTGTTACTCTTTTAGAAGATTCTGTGATTATTTGGTTCATATGACTAAGTATATGTTGGCTTGGGGAATGCATTATGAGATATTTTCTGTGATTTTTTTCAGTTATAAAAGTGCTTCATTTGTTATATTTCAATCTTAAAACAAAAGGTTTTTGGACAAAAAAAGCTAAACTATGATAAGCAATTTATGGTGTTCATAAGAGTGTTATGGAATTACTTCAAAACCTCAGTGTGAGGACTATTTCTCATAATGAATTTCAATCTGTGGTTGAAATATATGATGGGGAAGGTTAAGGCCAGTAAATACGTAATTAATGGTTATTATTGTAGAAGAATTTATGATTCCTCAGTTTGTATTTATTGGGTATCTGTTGGCATGGAAAAATGTTATGAGATATTTTCTGTGATTACATCAAGAATAGACGTGTTTCATTAGCTCATATTTGATTTTTAAACCAAAAAGATTTTTGAGGTAAAAATCCCTTGAATTATATTACCTGCAATTTTTGGTATTTGAAGCAAATAGATTTGCCTGAAAACCTCAGCATAAAGATTGTTTGCTATGCTGAATTCAGATATAGGGGTTGAATTATAAGCTGGGAAATATTATAGAGAGGAAAAAGTAATTATTTCTCACTCTTTTAGAAGATTCTATGATTATTTGGTTTGTTTTAATTGCATATATTTTGGCTTGGGGAAGCATTATGAGATATAATCCGTGTTTTTTCAATTATAGAAGCATTTTAATTTCAAAACAAAAAGGACAGAAATTCCTGAAATATTACCTGCATCTTTTGATGTTTATACAATAGTAATAGATTTGCTTGCAAATTTCAGTGTAACGACTATTTCTCATACTGAATTTGAATCTGGGATTGAAATATATGCTGGGGAACATTAAGGCCTTTAAAAGGAGTAATTTATTGTTATTCTTGCTGAAGATTATGTGATTATTCAGTTCGTATGTATTGGGGCATCTGTTGGCTTGGGGAAAATGTTTGAGATATTTTCTGTGCTTATTTCAAGTATAGAAGTGATTCATTAGCTCATATTTGATGTTTAAAACAAAAAGACTTTTGGGGTAAAAATTTCCCTGAACAATTATTACCTGCAATTTTTGGTAATTTTTTCAGAGTAATTGATTAACTTGAAAACCTCAGTATAAAGTTGCTTTTTATGCTGAATTCAAATATGGGGTTAAAATATAACTATAGTTAAGGAACACTGAGGACAGGAAATAAGTAATTAATTGTTACTATTTTAGAAGATTCTGTCATTATTTGGTTCATATTTATTGAATATATGTTGGCTTGGGGAAGCATTAAGGTATATTTTCTGTGATTTTTTCAATTATAGAAGCATTTCCTAAAGTCATATTTCAATATTAAAACAAAAAGTTTTTAGTCTAAAACAAATTCGCAAACTTTAACCTGCAAGTTTTGGTATTTATATGAGGTTTATAGATTTGCCTGAAAACACCATTGTAACAAATATTTCTCATTTGCTTCAAAACCTCAGTGTAAGGACTATTTTTTAATGCTGAATTCTAATCTTGGGTTGAAATATATGTTGGGAAATACTAAGGCCTGAAATAAGTAATTAATGTTATTCTTGTTGAAGATTCTGTGATTATTCTGTTCATATTCATTGGGTATCTATAGGCTTGGGGAAACTTTATGAGATATTTTCTGTGATTATTTCAAGTATACAAGTGTTTCGTTAGCTCATATTTCAATTTCAAAACAAAAAGGATTTTGAGGTAAAAAAATTCTTTGAACTACATTATCTGCAGTTTTTGGGATTTTTTTGTGAAATATATGGCTAAAGTGGTGGCTCTAAGGCTTTTTGTAATTCTTGGATAATGTTCCTTTTTAAAAGGTAAAAACTGAAGAGTTGGTAGAGAGAGGTGTGAGGGTTATCCAGTCATTGTTTTATATGTTGCATGGCTTTAGAAAGTATTCCATAGTTAAGATCTATGTATCACATGTATCTTGCCATACCATTACACTATACAGCTTTTGGAGGTCCAATAAGTCTTTTGCTAATACATATTTGTGCAAAAACTTTTTCCAGTCACAAAGAGGTGGTGCCCTGGGAGATTAAATTTTGCCAGAAGATATGTAAGAGTGATGTTTCTTTAACGGTCATCATTAGGAGACAAGATTTTTTACCTTAAAAACCTTTTGTTTTGAAAACCAAATACGAGTTAATGAAAAACTTCTATACCTAATATAATCACAGAAAATATCTCATAATGTTTCCTCCCACAAGCCGACAGATACCCAATTAATCAGAGCCGAATAATTACAGAATCTTCTACAAGAATAACCATCAATTATTTATCTACTGGTATTAACATTTCCAAACACATATTTCAATCACAGATTTGAATTCAGCATAAGAAATAGCCCTCACAGAAAACATCTCATAATGCTTCCCCAAGTCAACATATACTCAATAAATACAAACCAAATAATCACAGAATCTTCTAAAAGAGTAAAATAAATTACTTATTTCCTTTCCTTAATATTCCCCAACTTATATTTCAATCCTATACTTGAATCTAGCACATAAAATAATCTTTATACTGAGGTTTTCAAGCAAATCTATTAGCATCAAAAAAATACCAAAAATTGCAGGTAATAGGTCAGGGTATTTTTTACCCCAGAAACATTTTTGTTTTAAAAATCAAATATGAGCTAATGAAACACTTGAACACTTGAAATAATCACAGAAAATATATCAAAAACTTTCCTAAAGCTGACAGATACCCAATAAATATGAAGCAAATAATCACAGAATCTGTAACAAGAATAGCCATCAATTACTTGTTTACAGGCGTTAATGTTCCCCAACATATATTTCAACCCAAGATTTGAATTCAGCATAAGAAATAGTCCTTAGACTGAGGCTTTCAAGCAAATATATTACCCCTCATACAAATACCAAGAATTGCAGATAATATATTGTTCAGGAATTTTTCAGCCCAAAAACCTTCTTTTTTTTTACATTTGAAATATGACATAATGAAATGCCTCTATAACTGAAAATCACATAAAATATCTCATTACGCTTGCCCAAGCCATCATATACTCAATAAATACGAACCAAATAATTACAGAAATTTCTTAAAGAGTAACAAAAAATTTACTTATTTCCTGTCCTTAATGTCCCCAACTTATATTTCAACCCCATAGTCAAATTCACCATCAAAAACAATCTTTAAAATAAGGTTTTCAAGCAAATCAATTATCATGAAAAAATTTCCAAAAATTGCAGGTAAGAGTTCAGGGATTTTTTACCATAAAGATCAATTTTGTTTTAAAAATCTTATATGAGCTAATGAAACACTTCTATACTTGAAATAATCAGGGAAAATATCTTATAAAAATTTTTTCAAGCCGACAGATATCCAATAAATACGAACCGAATAATCACAGATTCTTCAACATGAATAACCATTAAGAACTCATTTATGGATCTTAATGTTCTCCAACATATATTTCAACCTAAGCTTCAAATTCAGCATGACAACTAGTTTGTATGCTGAGCTTTTCATGCAAATCTATTTCCCTCATATAAATACTCAAAATTGCAGGTAATATTTCAGGTAAATTTTTACTCAAAAAACCTTTTTGTTTTAAAATTGAAATATGAGCTAATGAAACACCTCTATACTTGAAACAATCACAGAAAATATCTCATAAAGTTTCCCAAAGCTGACAGATACCCAATAAATACAGCCAAATGATCAGAGAATTTTCAACAAGAATATCTATTAATTACTTTTTTCCAGGCCTTAATGTTCTACAGCATATATTTCAACCCAAGATATGAATTCAGCATAAGAAATGGTCCTTCACTGAGGTTTTCAAGCAAATCTATAACCCTCATATAAATACCAAAAAATTGCAGGTAATACTTTGCAAATTTGTTTTTGCCCAAAAACCTCTTTGTTTTAAAACTGAAATATGACATAATGAAATGTTTCTATAATAGGAAAAATGACAGAAAATATCTCATAATGTTTCCTCCCACAAGCCGACAGATACCCAATAAATTAGAGCTGAATAATCACAGAATCTTCTGCAAGAATAACCATTAATTACTTATTTACTGGCCTTAACATTTCCCAACACATATCTCAATCACAGATTTAAATTCAGCATAAGAAATAGTCCTCACACTGAGGTTTTCAAGCAATTCTATAAACCTCATACATATACCAAAAATTGCAGGTAATGGTTCAAAAGTTTTTTCTCCAAAAACCTTTTTGCTTTAAATTTGAAATATGACATATTGAAACACTTCTATAATTGAAAAAAATCACAGAAGAAAACATCTCATAATGTTTCCCAAAGCCAACATATACTCAATAAATACAAACCAAATAATCACAGAATCTTCTAAAGGAGTATAATTAATTATTTCTTTCTTTTCCATAACATTCCCTAACTTATATTTCAACCTCATATTTTGATTCAGCATATAAAATAATCTTTATACTGAGGTTTTCAAGCAAATCTATTAGCGTCAAAAAATACCAAACATTGCAGGGTATTTTTTACCCCAGAAACCTTTTCGTTTCAAAAATCAAATATGAGCTAATGAAACACTTGTACACTTGAAATAATCACAGAATATATCTCAAAACTTTCCTAAAGCTGACAGATACCCAATAAATATGAACCGAATAATCACAGAATCTTTAACAAGAATAACCATCAATTACTTATTTACAGGCCTTAATGTACCCCAACATATAATTCAATCCAAGGTTCAAATTCAGCATAATAAATATTCCTTAGACTGATGCTTTCCAGCAAATATAATATCCTCATAAAAATACCAAAAATTGCAGATAATATATTGTTCAGGAATTTTTCTGCCCAAAAAACTTCTTTTTTTACATTTGAAATGTGACATAATGAAATGCCTCTAAAATTGAGAAATCACATAAAATATCTCATTATGCTTGCCCAAGCCATCACTTACTCAATAAATATGAACCAAATAATCACAGAAACTTCTTAAAGAGTAATGAAAAATGACTTATTTCCTGTCCTTAACATCCCCCAATTTATATTTCAACCCTATATTCAAATTCAGGATAAAAAATAATCAATAAAATGAGGTTTTCGTGCAATCAATTACCATGAAGAAATTACCAAAGACTGCAGGTAAGAGTTCAGGGATTTTTTACCACAAAGATCAATTTTGTTTTAAAAATCTTATATGAGCTAATGAAACACTTCTATACTTGAAACAATCACAGAAAGTTTCCCCAAGCCAGCACATATCCAATAAATACAAACCAAATAATCACAGATTCTTCAACATGAATAACCATTAATTACTCATTTACAGATCTTATTGTTCCCTAACACATATTTCAACCCAAGATTCAAACTGAGCATGAGAACTAGTTCGTATGCTGAGCTTTTCAAGCAAATCTATTTCCCTCATATAAATGCTCAAAATTGCAGGTAATATTTCAGGAAAGTTTTTACCCTCAAAAAAATTTATTTTAAAATTCAAATATGAGCTAATGAAACACTTATACTTGAAATAATCACAGAAAATATTTCATAAAGTTTCCCAAATCCAACAGACACCCAATAAATACAACCAAATATTCACAGAATTTTCAACAAGAATAAACATTAATTACTTATTTCCAGGCCTTAATGTTCTACAACATATATTTCAACCCAAGATATGAATTCAGCATAAGAAATAGTCCTTACACTGAGGTTTTTCAAGCAAATCTATAACCCTCATATAAATATCAAAAACTGCAGGTAATACTTCGCAAATTTGTTTTTGCCCAAAAACCTCTTTGTTTTAAAACTGAAATATGACAATGAAATGTTTCTATAATAGGAAAAAAATCACAGAAATTATCTCATAACACTTCTTAAGGCTAACATATAGTAAATAAATAAGAATGAAATAATCTCAGAATCTTCTAAAATAGTAAAAATTACTTATTTCCTCACCTTAACATCCCCTAACTTATATTTCAAACCCATATTCAAATTTAATGTAAAAGTTGATCTTTATACTGAGGTTTTCAAGCAAATCTATTGCCCTGAAAAAAAATAAAATTTGCAGGTAATAGTTCATAAAAGTTTTTACCCAAAAAAACTTTTTGTTCAAAATTCAAATATGAGTTAAAGAAACACTTCTATACTTGAAATAATCACAGAAAATATCTCATAAATTTGCCCTAAATCAATAGATACCCAATATATACGAAATTAATAATCACAGAATCTTCAACAAGAATAAGCATTTATTACTCATTTACAAGCTTTAATGTTCCCCAACATATATTTCAACCCCAGATTCAAATTTAACATAAGAAATAGTCCTTACACTGAGGTTTACAAGCAAATCTAATACCTAAACGTAAATACCAAAAATTGCAGGTAATAGTTCAGGGAAGTTTTTACCTTAAAAACCTTTTTGTTTTAAAAATCAAATATGAGCTAATGAAACAGTTCTGTACTTGAAATAATCACAAAAAATATCTCATAAAGTTTCCCAAAGCCAACAGATACCCAATTAATACGAACCAAATATGCATAGAGTCTTCTACAAGAATAACCACTGATTAGTTATTTAGAGGCCTCATGTTACCAACAAACATTTCAACCCAAGACTTGAATTCAGTATGAGATACAATCCTTACAATGAGGTTTTCAAGCAAACTTATTACCCTTATATTGCAGGTAATAAATAGTTCAGGAATTTTTTTGCCTAAAAACCTTTTTGTTCTTAAACTGAAATACAACATAATGAAATGCTTCTATAACTGAAAAATCACAGAAAATATCTCATAATGCTTCATCAAGCCGACAGATACCTATTAAATATAAAGCGAATAATCACATAATCTTTTACAAGAATAACCATTAATTACTTACTTACAGGACTTAATGTTCCAAAACTTATATTTCGACCCCAGATTTAAATTCAGCATAAGAAACAGTCCTTACACAGAGGTTTTCAAGCAAATCTATTTCCCTCATATGAATACCAACAATTACAGGTAATAGTTCAGGAATCTTTTTTGCCCAAAAACCTTTTTGTCTTAAACTAGAAATATGACATAAAAAAAAATGCTTCTACAATTGAAAAAATCACACACATTTCATAATACTTCATCAAACCGACAGATACCAAATAAATATGAAGCGAATAATCACAGAATCTTCTACAACAATAACCATTATTGACTTATTTACAGGCCTCAATATTAAGCTCCCCAACACATATTTCAACCCTAAATTCAAGTTCAGCATGAGAAATAGTAATTAAACTGAAGTTTTCAAGCAAGCCTATTACCCTCATAAATACCAATAATTGCAGGTAATGAATAGCTCAGGACTAATTTTTAGCCCAAAAATCTTTTTGTTTTGAAATTGAAGTATGACAAAATGAAATGATTTTATAACTGAAAAATCACAAAAAAATCTCATAATGCTTCCCCAAGCCAAGAGATACCCAATAAGTTTTAAACCGAATAATCAAAGAATCTTTTACAAGAATAAAATCTAATTACCTATTTATGGGCCTTAATGTTCCCCAATACATATTTCAACCACAGATTCAAATTCAGCAGAAGAAATAGTCCTTACACTGAAGTTTTCAAGCAAATCTATTTCCCTCATATAAATAACACAAATTGAAGGTAATAGTTCAAGAATTTCTTTTGTCCAAAAACCTTTATTTATTTTGAAATTGAAATAACATAATGTATTAATAATTATAATAATTTTTTTTCATGCTTATTCGCCATTTCCCGCATTACTGAGGAAGCGCTAAGAACAGAAGACTGAGCCTTAAGAGGGAAAATCTTCACTTGGCCCCCTTCTCTGTTCCGTCCCTTGGAAAAGTAAAAACAGGAGGGGAGGATTTCCTGCCCCCCACTCCCTCCCATTTTAGTCGCCTTTTATGACATCCAGGGAGTACATGGGTAGTACTCTTTCTCTCCTATCCCCAGGGATAATGTATAATGTATTATTATTATTATTATGATCATCATTATTATTATTATTATTATTATTATTATTGTTATTATGTATGGAGGCGAGCAAGTATGAATATATACATTTGTATATAGGCATATGCATGTGTATGTATATATATGTATATATGTATATGGTGGTATGTATATGTATGTATTGTGCATATATGTGCATGTATGTATATATGTGTGTATGTAAGTAAATGGATCTTTCTTCATCTGTTTCCTGGCGCTACCTCACTACCGCGGGAAACAGTGATCAAGTATGATAAACAATATGAATAATAATGAAATACATCTATGATTGAAAAAAAATGCTTCACCAAGCCAACAGATATCCAATAAATATGAACTGAATTATCACAGAATCTTCTACAAAATTAGCAATTAATTACTTATTTACAGGCCTTAATGTTCCACAACTAATATTTCAACCCAAGATTCAAATTCAGCACAAGAAATAGTCATTACGCTGAGGTTTTCAGGCAAATTCATTTCGCTCATATAAATAACAAAAATTGCAGGTAATAGTTCAGGCATTTTTTCTGCTCCAAGGCCTTTTTCTTTTTAACTGAAATATAATATAATGAAATGCTTCCATAACTGAAAAATCTCAGAAAATATCTCATATTCCTTGACCAAACCAACATATACTGAATATAAACAAACCAAATAATTGCAGAAACTTCTAAAAAGAGTAACAAATAATTACTTGTTTCCTGTCCTTAACATCCCACAATTTATATTTGAAACCCATATTTGAACTCGGCATAAAAATAATCCTTATACTGAGGTTTTCAAGCAAATCTATCATCCTGCAAAAATTACCAAAAATTCCAGGTAATAGTTCAGGGATTTTTTTACCACAAAAACCTTTTTCTTTTAAAAATCAAATATGAACTAATGAGACACTTCTATACTTGAAATTATCAAAGAAAATATCTCAAAGTTTTCCCAAGCCAATAAGTAGCGCCAGGAAACAGAAGCGGAAAGATTCATCCACTCATATACATACATATATACATACAAGCATATATATGCACAATACATACATATGCATATGAACCTATACATATATACTTACATATACATACACATGCATATACACATATACACATGTACATATTCATACTTGCTCGCCTCCATACATTTCTGGCGCCACCCCACCCCACAGGAAGCAGCATTACTACCCCCTGCATCAGCAAGTAGTGCCAGGAAACAGTGGAAAAAAGGCCACATTCACTCATACTCAGTCTGCAGCTGTCATGTGTAGTACACCAAAACAAAAGCTCCCTATCCACATCCAGGCCCCACAGACCTTTCCATGGTTTACCCCAGACATTTTACATGCCCTGGTTCAGTCCATTGACTGCACGTCGACCACAGTATACCACATCATTCCATTTCACTCTATTCCATGCATGCCTTTCACCCTCCTGCAAGTTTAGGCCCCGACTGCTCAAAAGCCCTTTCACTCCATCCTTCCACCTCCAACTTGGTCTCATGCTTCTTGATCCTCTTTGTCAACCTTTTCTCACTAATTCATTCCATATGTCCAAACCACTTCAACACACCTTCTTCTGCTCTCTCATCCACACTCTTTTTATTACCACACACCTCTCTTACCCTTACATTACTTACTCAATCAAACCATCTCACACAACATATTATCCTTAAACATTTCATTTCCAACACACCCACCCTCCTCTATACAACTCTATCTATAGTCCATGCCTTGAAACCATACTTTATAGTTGGAACTACTATTCCTTCAAACATACCCATGTTTGCTCTCCAAGATAATGTTCTCTCTTTCCACACATTCTTCATTGCTCCTAGAACCTCGCCCCCTCCCCCACCCTATGACTCACTTCCACTTCCATGATTCCATGTGCTGCCAAGTCCCCTTCCAGATATCTACAGCACTTCACTTCCTCCAATATTTCTCCATTCAACTAACTTCTCCCTCAACCCTGCTGTACCTAAAAATCTTGCTTTTATTCACATTTACCTTCAACTTTCTCCTTTCATACACTTTTCCAAACTTAGTCAGCAACTTTTGCAGTTTTTCACTCAAATCAGCCATCAGTGCTGTATCATCAGCGAACAACCATTGACTCACTTCCCAGGCTCTCTCATCCACAACAGACTGCATACAACCCCTCTCTCCAAAACTTTTGCATTTACCTCCCTAACCACCCCATCCATAAAAAAATCAAACAACCATGGGGACATTACACATCACTGCTGCAGACCAACCTTCATGTGAAACCAACCACTCTCCTCTTTCCCCACTTATACACATGCCTTACACCCTTGATAAATATTGTTACTGCTTCTAGAAGCTTACCTCCCATACCATATATTCTTAAGATCTTCCACAAAGTATCTCTATCAACCCTATGATATGCCTTCTCCAGATCCCTAAATGCTACATGTAAATCCATCTGCTTTTCTAAGTATTTCTCACATACATTCTTCAAAGTAAACATCTGATCCATACATCCTCTACCACTTCTACAACCACACTGCTCCTCCTCAATCTGATGCTCTATGCATGCCTTCATCCTCTTAATCAATACCCTCCCATACAATTTTTCTAGGAATAATCAATAAACTTATACCTCTGTAGTCTGAACACTCACCTCTATCCCCTTTGCCTTTGTACAATGGCAATATACATGCATTCTACCAATCCTCGGGCACTTCACCATGACCCATACATACAGTGAATATTCTTACTAACCAATCAACAACACAGTCATCCCCTTCCTTAATAAAATCAACTGCAATACCATCCAATCCTGCCGCCTTGCCGAATTTCATCTTCCGCAAGGCTTTCATCACCTCTCTTTCCACCAAACCACTCTCCCTGACTCTCTCATTTCACACACCACCCCGACCAACACACTCTACATCTGCCAAACACATTCTACAATCCTTCAAAACAGTCACTCCATTTCCTCCTCATTCCATCTCTACTTGTAATTACTTACCCCCTTGCCCTCTTCACCAATGTTCCCATTTGTTCTCTTATCTTGACACCCAGTAAATATGAAATGAATAATTACAGAATCTTTAACAAAAATAACCATTGATTACTTATTTACAGGCATAAATATTCCCCATCATATATTTCAACCCAAGATTCGAATTCAGCATGAGAAATAGTCCTTACACTGATGTTCTCAAAGAAATCTATAACCCTCATACAAATACCAAAAATTGTTGGTAATAGTTCGCAAATTTGTTTTTGCCCAAAACCTCTTTGATCTAAAACTGAATTATGACCTAATGAAATGTCTCTATAATTGAAAAATATCAGAGAAAATATCTCATAACGCTTCCCCAAGCCAACACATACTCAATGAATACACACCAAATAATCACAGAATCTTCTAAAAGAGTAACAATCAATTACTTATTTACAGGCCAAAATATCCACCAATATATATCTACAACCCATATTCGAATTCAGCATAAAAAATAATCTTTATATAGAGGCTTTCAAGCAAATCTATCAGCATCAAAATACCAAAAATTGCTGGTAATAGTTTAAGGAAATTTTTACCTCAAAAACCTTTATGCTTTAAAAATAAAATATGAGCTAATGAAACACTACTATACTTGAAATAATCACAGAAAATATCTCAAAGTTCCCCTAAGCTGACAGATGCGCAATAAATACGAGCAGAATAATCACAGAATCTTCTACAATAATAACCATTAATTACTCATCAACAGGTCTTAATGTTCCCAATATATATATTTCAACCCCCAAATTTCAATTCAGCATGACAAACACTGAGGTTTTCAAGCAAATCTATTACCCTCATATATAAACCAAAAATTGTAGGTATTGGTTCAGGAATTGTTGTAGAAAAACATTTTTGTTTTAAAACTGAAATATGACATAACATAATGCTTCTGTAATTAAAAAAAAATCACAGAAAATATCTTAGAATGTTTCCCTAAGTCAACATACATGCAATAAATATGGAAAATAATCACAGAGTCTTCAAAAGAAGAGTAACAATTAATTAATTACTTCCTGTCCTTAATGTCTCCTAGCTTATATTTCAACCCTATATTCCAATTCAGCATAAAAAATAATCTTTACACTGAGGTTTTCAAGCAAATCTATTACCCTGAAAAAAAAAAAATACTTCTATACTTGAAATAATCACAAAAAATGTTTCATAAAGCTTTCCCAAGCTGACAGATACCCTATAAATGAAAAACAATCACAGAATCTTCTACAAGAATAACCATTAATTACTCATTTGCAGGTCTTAATGTTCTCCAACATATATTTCAACTCCAGATTTGAATTCAGCATGAGAAATAGTCCTTATACTGTTTTCAAGCAAATCTATTACCCTCATATAAATACCAAAAATTGCAGGTAATAGTTCAGGAATCCTTGTAAAAAAACTTTTTTTTTCTTAAAAACTGAAATATGATATAACATAATGCTTCTATAATTGAAAAATCACAGAAAATATCTTATAATGCTTCCCTAAGCCAACATATATGCAATAAATAGAAACAAAATAATCACAGATTCTTCAAAGAAAAAGAGTAATAATTAATTAATTACTTCCTATCCTTAACATCAACTTATATTTCAACCCCGTATTCAAAATCAACATTAGAATTAATCCTTATACTGGGGTTTTCATGCTTATGTACTACCCTCATATAGATACCAAAAATTGCAGGTAATAGTTCAGGGACTTTTTTTACCCCAAAAAACTTTTTGTTTCATAAAACAAATATGAGCAAATGAAACACTTCTATACTTGAAATAACCACAGAAAATATCTCATAAAGTTTCCCTAAGCCGACACATACCCAATAAATACAAGCCAAATAATAAAAGAATCTTCAGCAAGAATAACCATTAACTGCTTATTTACAGGCCTTAATGTTCCCCTCCATATATTTCAACCCAAGATTTGAATTTAGCAGAAGAAACAGTCCTTACACTGAGGCTTTCAAGCAAATCGATTACCGTCATATACATACCAAGACTTGCAGGTAATAGTTCAGGAATTTTCTTTTGTCCAAAAACTTTTTTGTTCCAAAATTGAAATATTACATATTGAAATACCCCACACTCAAATTCCGCATAAAAAATAACCTTTATACTGAGGTTTTCAAGCAAATCTATTAGCATTAAAAAAATACCAATAATTGCAGGGAATTCTAAATAATCTTTATGCTGAGGTTTTCAAGCAAATCTTTCAGTGTCAAAAAAAAATAAGAAAATGTAGGTAATAGCTCAGGGAATTTTTTTCCTCAAATATTTTCTTGTTTTGAAAATCAAGTATGAGCTGATGAAACACTTCTATACCTGAAATAATCAAAGAAAATATCTCATAAAGTTTCCTTAATCCAACAGATACCCAATATATACAAACCGAATAATCACAGAATCTTTTACAAAAATAACCATAAATTGCTTATTCACAGGCCTTAATGTTCCCCAACATATATTTCAACCCAAAATTTGAATTCAACAGAAGAAAGAGTCTTTTCACTGAGGCTTTCAAGAAAATCTATTACTCTCATATATATACCAATAATTGCGGGTTATATTTCAGGAATTTTTCTTTGTCCAAAAACTATTTGTTTTAAAACTGAAATAAGACATAATGAAATGCTTCTATAGTTGAAAAAAATTGCAGAAAATATCTCATAATGCTTCCCCAAGCCAACACATATTCGATAAATAAAAACCAAAAATTCACAGAATCTTCTAAAGGAGTAACAATTAATTACTTATTTACAGGCCTTAATGTCCACCAACTTATATTTCAAACCCATAATCAAACTCAGCTTAGAAAATAATCTTTATATTGAGGTTTTTGAGCAGATCTATTAGCGTCTAAAGAATACTAAAAACTGCAAGAAATAGTTTAAGGAAATTTTTACCTCAAAAACCTTTTTCTTTTAAAAATCAAATATGAGCTAATGAAACACTTCTATACTTTAAATAATCACAGATACCCAATAAATATGAACTGAATAATCACAGAAACTTCTACAAGAATGACAATTAATTACTTACTTACAGGATTTAATGATCCCCAACATATACTTCAACCCAAGATTCAAATTCAGCTTGAGAAGTAGCCCTTGCACTGAGGGTTTCAAGCAAATCTAATACTTTCATATAAATTACAAAAATTGCAGGTAATTCCTGAACTACTGTTCAGGAATTCTTTTGCCCCAAAAAACCTTTTTGTTTTTATATGGCTATAAGACATAATTAAATGCTTCTATAATTGAAAAAAAATATCACAGCAAATATCTGATAATGCTTCCCCAAGCCAACATATACTCAAAAAATATGAGCCAAATAATCACAGAATCTTTTAAAAGAGTAACAAGCCTTAATGTCCCCCAACTTATATTTCAACCCCATATTCAAACTGAGTCTAAAAAAATAGTCTTTATACTGAGATTTTCAAACAAATCTATTACTCTGAAAAAACACCAAAAATTACATGTAATAGTTCAGGGAATCTTAGCACCAAAAATTGCATGTAACATTTCAAGGAATTTTTTACCCCAAAAACCTTTTTCTTTTAAAAATCAAATAAGACTCAATGAAACACTTCTATACTTGAAATAATCACAGAGAATATCTCATAACATTTCCCAAGTTGACAGATACCCAATAAATATGAAGCAAATAATCGCAGAATTCCCTAAAAGACTAAAAGTTATTTTACTCTATTTTCTTTATGTTGAGGGCTCCAGTCATGAATAAAAATTCACATCAAGGCCAGGCCTTTATTGCTATACAGAGAGAATTACGAAACAGAAAAAGAAAAAACAAAGAAAAGTATTTGCAAATTTTGGAGAAAGTGAAAGACCTGTCTTTTGAAATGTTCCAGGTCATTGTTATTCTTGAGATGCCAATGGCCACACAATAATCATGTGACACAGCAGCTTGCCGAGTATTACATGGTCTAGTCAGTGGTGGAGAACACAAGCAGCCAGCTTTTGGGAGCAAAAACCAAAGTAATATGTAGAGAAGAGGGAAAGTGAACCAACATTGCAGTGTAATGCAAGGGGGTCAAGTCTGGAAGTTAGCCGGGTACAGCTTACAAGTCAAATCACTTTTGACTCAACTCTGTCAAGTAAGCATACAGAGACAAAACCTACCCAAATGTGAGAGCAGTACTCAATACAAGGACAAATCAATCCCTTGTATAAATGGAGCAACTGTTCAGAAGAGAATAAATTTTGACTCCTTAACAGGACACTCAGTTTCTTAGAGGCAGACTTCACTATTTCTGTAATGTGGGGTTTCCAAGAAAGAGTGGATGTTACAGTAATACCAAGTATGTTCATTGAGTCAAGAGGTGGAATT
>JAYMFT010004772.1:0-17185 GCA_038088735.1 Panulirus argus | reverse complement strand
AAAAAAAAAAAAAAAAAAAAAAAAAAAAAAAAAAAAAAAAAAAAAAAAAAAACTCTCTCTCTCTCTCTCTCTCCAGTATGAGTTCATATAAAAGTAAATATTACTCACCTAGCTGCAGTTCTAAATCTGAGAGAAAATGGAGTGATCTTTATAGCGAATGGCATGGTACAGGTTCCCAACACATTGACGATCCGGAAATTCTTAAACTTTACATTGTATCCTAATTTTTGTATACACCGAGCAATACGTCTCGCTGCTAATCTTGCTTGACTCTCTGAAGTGGACCCTGAAGAGGAAAACTGGAAATCAAATCTAATCTTTTTCAATCAGAACAACTTTAAAGGTAACATATTGTTATCTACCATATATCAGTACAACAAAGGAAAAAATTAGACTTTTGCCCAACGAGTCCTAGAAATTACTGAGCATTAGCAAATCATAAAAATATAGCCTAAACAATTCCTATTTCCTATTTAAACCCAACTGTTCTCCCATCTTAATGTGGTAGCATCAAGAACTTACGAACAACAGCCTCCACTGCCCTCATGCACTATCTTGCTCTCATGTATAATCTTTCGAAGCCATAGACTATAATCCAGAACCATGCCCCCACAAACAATTCAATGGTTTTTCTTCACCACTAAATATGTCCTGGTTCAACTTATTAAAAACATGTCCCCCACCTTTATTTTCAGCACTGGTTCAATTTCTTCAGTTCTATACACACCTTTTGCCATTCTGTATATTCAGCCCTAATAACCAATGCTTCCCTCACTCCATCCTTTCCACTTCCTTCTCAGTCTTTCCCTTCCCCTTGCTTCCTCTACTTCTAACTGAAAGATACTCTAATTCAGTCTATCTTCATGTATCCTCTCCATATGTCCAAACCATTTTGGCACAACCTGATCAGCTCTCTCAATCAGAATAGTGCTTACTACCACACATCTCTCTTACAGTCATTCCTTACATGATCAACCCACTACACACCACAACTCATTCTGAGGAATTCCTTTCTAATTTGTCCTAATAAATCCATACTGTATATGCCTAATCTTGCATTTACTACTCAAAACCTTATACTGAACCTCAAACAAAAACTACCACCAGCACATTCATGCAGATTTATCCATTATGTCTTCCATTACAAAAACAGATTCCCATCACCTTCACTCTACCCTTCCACTAAACCTGTATTTAATCCAATTCACCAAGCTAAAATACAGTTACTTTTATCAGAAGTCCACTATCTTTGAAAAAATGAGCATCAGCAAAGGGATCAGATGAGAAAGTGGTATCATGCAAGAAGAGGTGAAGAGTAAATTGAATGAATATTTTGAAGGACTGTTGAATATGTTAGATGGCAGGGAATATACTTTCTTACCAGAAACAAATTAATCCTGCTCATGTCTAACCTGTCTTTCCAGTGTTTGTGTTATGTTTAAAATATATGACTGCAACACTTATGTCTGCTGATGCAAGCAATCAACTGTCATTTACACTTGTGACCCCAAACCCCTACTCATACATTATTGTCATCCATCACACATTTCTCCTTTGGATCTACATCTACATCCTTCATTATTCTTTCAAGTTCCTAAGAGAAAGCATCCTTAATCTCCATGTATCCGTAATTCTATGGCACATAGACAGGCACTACATTACAGTCCTACCCTCTCACACTTCAACTTTGCATACAGCAATCTTTTGTTGACAAACTTACAATAAAACATCTTTTCAAAGCACTTAAGATTCCAGTGTCTATCTATCTATATCTCTGATGCCTGTTCTCAACTGGAACTCCCTCGAGGAGGAGACCACAGCAATCGAGTCTCAACCTTGACAGGCAACTGCCAGAGGGCAACTCTAGCACAGTGTTTGCAGAGGCTCCTACTTAATGTTCCTACTGACTACTTCTACCTAATGCACCTGTCAAATGTTCCCACCTACTACTTCCACCTATGGCTCCTGCTTAAAGGTTCCTACCAACTACTTCTATCTATTGCTCCAACTATTTTGTCAAAAGGCAGGGCTAGCATATAGTGCTCAACGCAGGAGAATCTAGAGTTACAAAAACTGAGCTGTGTTAGGGAAGTGTTGTCAAGTGTAATGTATGACATGGAGAGATTGCATGTTTGTGGACAGAATGCTTGTAGTCCATGTGTGGGTGAAGCAGAAAGAAAAGACAGCTAACTGGGTTAGAGGAATGCAACTTGATAACCACTGAAGTGCTGGCTCACTATGCAGCCATCACTAACCTTCCACATACCCAGGTGGGTAGTTAATGGCATTTGATTTCACTGCTGGTTAAAATGTCTTTGAATGTGAAGGCATGTTTGAAATGGTGGCACATTTTCATCTTCTACAATGATGTTGCTTTACTATTCAGTAGCAATAAAACTATTTATCTATCTACCTCTATCTCTGATGCCTGTTCCCTACAAGAACTCCTAAAAGGGAGAGACCATGGCAAAGGGGTCTCCGTGACTTGTGAAATCCAGTGCTGCTTCTTTGCCTTTAGTGCCTCACTCTTAACAAGCCGCTGCAGAGGGCAACTCTTAACACAGTGTATCCAAAGATTCCTACCTAATTTTCCACCTAATGTGACTACCTAATGTTCTAATCTATCACTTCTACCTAATAAACCCATCTAAAGTTCCTACCAACTACTTCTACATGACTTTTCTGCTTAATGTTCCTAATTACTCCCACAGTCTATTTTTCCAACCATTTTGCCCAAAGATAAGGCTAGCACACTGCACTCACCACAGGAAAATTTAGAGCTATGAAGAATGAGTTCTGTGAGTTAAGCATTGTCAAGTGTTTTGTGTGACAAAGAAATTGTATCTTTGTGGACAAAATGTCAGCAGTCCATACGTGAGTTTGGGAGAATGAAAAAGACAGCTACCTGGGTCAGAGGAGTGTAACTTCACAACCATGGAAGTACTGGCCAACTAAACAGCCGTCGCTAGCCCTACTGACACCCAGGTGGATGGTAACGGTAATATAAAACTGCAATCTAAATTCGGCTACAGTTTAAAGATTATGGAAAGTAATCAATCAAAGAAAATTTTGTTGAGGTGTTATGAGCACATACAAACACATATGTGTCAAAAATAACCAAAGAAATGTATTGTTTATGTGAAAGAAAGAATGGGAGAAGGATACTAAAACATGATTTGGAAACTTAAAGCAAAGAAACAAGCAAAAGAATTGTTAGTGTACCGTAATTTGGAAACATGAGCAAAAAGTGGCAAAATACTTGAGGGTAACCATGGACTGGAAGGCAGTTTATCCAACAGACTGATTCAAATATATTTAAAGGAACATCTAACATGCAATGTTGTGACAATCAATATACTTCTATTATGTAAGATTGCAGTATACTTTTAAAAACCATGAAGCATAAAAATAATTGAGGAATGACACAGCTAGCCTTACCTGTACAAGTTACCTTCCCTGATGACCATATTGATGCTGTTGTAGGTGGCTTCCTTAATTTCATAGTCACCATCTGTAAGATTGAAGTTTTCAAATCAATGAAAATTTCCAAATGTAAATATAAAAATAGCAGATCAATCACTTAACAAAATACGCCAATCAAAGAAGTTCTATCCATATATTTTTTACTTTTTGAATAAAATGAACTTCCTCTGATATTTCCAGCTTCTGTAAGGTTAATTCACCCCAGTTCCTTTCTATCAGATTAATATATATCCTTAATTTATGAATGAAACCAGAGAGTCAAGTGTGTTTTCACTTAAGTGTATCAAAATTTTTTCATTTTGTTCAGTAATCTGAAGTTTACCAAGAAATTTCCATTTCTTTTTACAATATTCCTATAAATTACATTCTTTACCTAACAAGTATGAAAAAAGTCAGAAATGTAGAGGGATTTGGTGGAAAAAGTACATGTTTATACAAGTTTCTCATGCTCTCCACAATTATCTTCCCTTTCATAAAAGTTTGCAAAAGCACCTCCAGTTTCTTGTTTTACTCTACATCAACTTGTGCCTTTCTAGTACCATCCTTAACTAATGAATGTCGCTGCATCTTTATCTAAAGCAGCTATTCTGAACATGTTTCTCCTCCACATGCACCACAACACCATACTTTTGTAACTAGTTTCTTTTATATTCAATAAAGAGACCGAAGGAAACTTGACTTGTTCCACTACAAACAAAACTTGATCTTCCCAATTCCTCTATCAAGGAATAAAGTAGTGAAACTGAAACTGAATTGATCTTCACTACGGTCCAAAGTCCTAGTGACCCTGACAATCTATACTGGAACACTAGGAAACAGCATTCAGGCAATCAATGAGACAAAAAAAATTCTTCTTAACTCACACATAAGAGTCAATCTAAATCTTAGAAATTACAACACAACAAGTTATAATATTTTCAAACTTTTCACCTTTGAGCCACCTTAGCAATAATGCAGTGGAAATAAACAATATTGTCTTTGAGGAAATATCCATGCTCAGCTCTTCCTCCTGTTCCTACTTTAAAGTGATAGAGGAGGAAAAGGCTTCCAGGCCTTGTCTCCTGCCCCTCTTGATCACCTTTTACAAAATGCAGGAGATACTTAGGTACTGATGTTTTCTTTCTTGACAAAAAATATTTTTTCTTTTCTATACCTGCAAGCCATTCCCTGCATTTATGTGATTCCGACAGGAACTGACAGCTATGCCTTAATAGAAAATTTTTCCTTTGGCTCCTTCTCTTTCCCTTCTCATGAAAGTTGAATACAGAAGAGGAAACTTTCTAGCCCTTAACTCCAGCCCCTTCGTAGACTTCTACAATATACAGGATATAGATGGGTAGTATTCTGTTTCCTCTATCTCAAGGGATAAATAATCAATAATAATAACATTAATAACAATAATAATAATCATGATAATTATGAAACATTTGAAAACAAGATTGAAAAAATATCAATTTATTTTCATAACTGTTTGACATTTCCCACGTTTAAGAGGTAGCATGATAATTATGAAATATTTAAAAACAAGTATGAAAAAATATCAATTTATTTTCATAACTGTTTGACATTTCCCACATTTACGAGGTAGCACCAGGAACAAAGTAATGGCCTCATTCACTTACATCTACTCTCTAGCTGTCAAGTATAATGCATTGAAAGCATAGCCCCCTATCCACAACCAGACCATGCTGACCTTTCCATGTTTTCCCCTGCCTGCTTCATATTCCCTGGTCCAACTCATTAACAGAACATTGCTCCTTGTATACCACATAACTCCCATTTGATCTGTCCCATACACAACTTGCAATTTCCTGCACATTCACATCCCAAATGTTAAAAGTTCCTCTCTCATCATCCTTCCACCTCCTCCTTGGTTCTTCCTTTTCATTGTTCCCTCCACTTCCAGCGTGTACACCCTCTTTGTCAACCTAACTTTACACATCCCCTTTTTATGTCAAAACTGCTTCAGCACACCCTCTTCAGTACTCTCATACATACTACTCTAACCACCAAACTTCTGTCTTACCCTATCATTTCTTATTCAATTGCAGCTCCTCACACCACATACTGTCTTCATACATTTCATTTCCAACACATCCATCCAGTGCAATATCATCTTATCTATGGTCCATGCTTCACAACCATGCATCACCATCATGGCTACTATACTATCCAACATATCCATTTTTGCCATAACAGACAGTCATTTATCTTTCCATACACTCCTAAATGCATGCAAGTACTTCAATTATTCCAAGTTCTCTCCGTTCAAATTTGCACTACAACTAACCTGTCTCTCTGTCATGCTAAACCTAATAACCTTGCTTGTATTCATAAACATTCTCAGCTTCTCCATTCACATCCTCTTTCAAACTAAGACACTCGCTTTTGCAGTTTTCACTTTAATCTGCCACTAGCACTAAATAATCAGTTAACAGTAAATTATTCACCTGCCAGGCCCCCTAACAAATAAGAAACTGCAGAACTGCCCCTTTCTCCAAGGCCCTCACATTCAACTCCCTCACAAATCCACCTATAAACAGATTAAACTGCCATCATGACATCACATAACTATGATGCAGATCCCTCTTCAACTAGAACCACTCACCCTTCTCTTCCTACTTACACACATGCCATAATCTCTTGATAAAAACTTCTCAATGCTTCTAGTAGCTTTCCTCCAACACCATATATTCAGAAAACCTTAAGCTTTCTTGAACCACATAAAAATCCTCCTCTCACTAAATAATTCTCACACAAATTCCTCACGACAAACACCCTATCCACACATCCTCTATCTCTCCTGAAACCACAATGTTCCATCCCAGTTTGATGCTGTGTGTACAACCACCCTCAACCACAACTCTCCCATTCGACTCAGCAGGTACCCTCAACAATCTTATAACTCAATAATTCAAACATCCACCTTTGTCCTCTTTGCTTTTATGCAATGGCACTATACAGGCATTCTGCCAATCCTTAGATACCTCACCTTTAGCCATACATACATACACAGAAAATCCTGACAAACAAACAGTCACCACATTTCTTGAGAAATTCAACTTCAATTCCAACCACTTCAGCTGCTTTACCACACTTCATCATACACAAGGCATTCACCATCTCTTTTCTTTTTCTCAAACCACTTACCATGACACTCTACATTCCTCTAAATCCCAAACACCCTACATCTCATGCCTTATCATCTAACATATTCAACAAAACAGTCTCCCCATTTTCTCTTCGACTCATTTTTGCCCGTTACCACTTTCCCACAGGCTCCCTTCACCTGATGTTCCCAATCATTCCCTTGTTCTCCATACACTATTCACCTCCTTCCAAATGGGGCAGGTCTGCAGTCTGTTGGGGGTGGGATGGCCTGAGAGGTGACTCAGTTGCTGTTTGCTGATGACATGGCTCTGGTGGCAAACTCAAGTGAGAAACTGCAGAAGCTGGTGTCTGAGTTTGGATGAGTGTGTGAAAGGAGAAAACTGAGTTAATGTGAATAAAAGTAAGATTAATACGTTAAGCAGTGGAAAGAAAAAGGTTTGTTGCAGTATGAGTTTAAATGGAAAGAACCTGGAGGAAGCTGAGCATTTTAACACATTTACTCAAATATAAGCTACACATTTTCAGGAAAAAAGTAAGGGCGCTGTTTACAAGACAATACAACATCATGAAAATTTCTCAAATATTTGCCTCTACCACCTTGAAACCTGTTTTATTACAATACCAATTGCAACATGTTCTATACTCTTCCCCTACCCAATTTGGGGAAGTAAAAATACCACTAGTTGTTAGCTAAATTCAACAGGTGGAAGAAAAGCATGAGTAGATGCTAAGTTTGTTTATATTAAATTTGGATGCAGTGGTAGACAAACTGTGTGAACACTTAAATCCTTGCTGTCATATGTAAACTAAAAACTTGAGCTCTTTGCAGTATGTTTACTTTCTACTTCTGGACATATTTTCTCATGAACAATAAAGTAAGCCACTCTGCGTGTTACAGCACTTTAATACATTTAAACTTATATGAAGGGTCAAAATGCCATTCTAAATTACAAAACATTCAATACTTGACTAAAATATCAACAGATGGAGGACAATCATAAAAGGAGACACCTCATAAGTTTATACTAAATTCTGATGCCTGGACAGAAAAGCTATGAATCAAAACAAACAATCTGTGTTTACTACCATAATTCCAACTGTTTCTATGTGATTCACACATCAAAAATACATTTGTAATGCATATATTCACAGATAAATGCTTTATAAATTTATTTTTGATTTATGAATCACTTAAAAACACAGAATTATGACAGAAGTTCATTCACATTATATCAAAACATCCAATTTTACATTAGAGCATAGTTTTCCAAGTTATTGGCACAACTAAGTAGATGCTGGGCTTTCTCATTTTAGAACATTCAAAATACCATTCTGAAACAACAAAATCTTCAATACTTAACTATGAACAATACATGTAAAAGAAAAGCCTGTGAGGAGATGCTATTTCCGTTTATAAATCCACATGCATAGAAAGACTAAATCAAAACAAACTCTCTATGTTTTACTGTAATTCCAATCGTTTTTATGTGATTCATTTATCAAAAACATATTTGCAGTGCATTTATCAGTGAATAAATGTACTACAAATTTATATTTGATATAAGAAACACTTAAAAACAGTTGATGTCACAGTTATACACAAAGTCAGTTTGCTTTAATCATAGTTCATCTCTCCAAGTATCCAGATTTAATATAAACAAATAAGATCTCTTTATACAATCTTCCTTCATCTGCAGGACTTCTAGCTGAGTAATGAAGCTCTTCTCCTTCAAGACTGCTTTCTGACTCTCCCAAAATGAGCCACAGCTAAGCACCTATTAGTTTAGCAAGTTACATGGAAAAAACGATAATCTGTAATGCAATCGAGTAACACATAAAACAGCTTACGTTACATGTGAAAATATGTTCAGATGTAATGAGAGATTAATAAACATGTACACTCTATTGTAAACATCAAAATGCTCAAATTTTCAACTTACACTAGAATGCAAATGCTGCTGAGATCCCACAATTTGTCAGTCTATCCATCCATATTCAATATAAACACACTAGGTGGCATCTCTTTACACAGTTTTCCTCCACCTGTTGAGTTTTTAGTTAGTGTACTGAATACTTCCTGGATTAAAACTGTATTATGACCCTCTCAAAATGAGCAAGAGCCTAGTCTCTAATACCTTTCCTAGTGATGTGGAAAACTATCAGTCTTAACATAAAAGTGGATGCAGCACTATGATACGAGTGGAATAAACGTGTGCAAGACGCTGGGTAGAAAAATCATGACAGGTGAGTGGACGGAAATATGCTAAAATAGTAGAGGACATCTAAACTGTGCAAGATATCTAACTCATATATGCAACAAAAACTGAAAAATTAAAGTTTAACATTAGAGTGAAATGAGTAGTTCTAGCATCCCCTGGACTCCCATTTCTCATAACCTTCTCAAACCTGCAGAATATCTAAATCCAAATAAAAACTGAACTAAAATTCAAAATCATGAAAAATTCCCTAGTGAATTCCATATATAATATAAAATTTTCTGTAATATAAATAAAAAAAATGCACAAATCATTGTTAACAGCACTACACAAAGTAAAGCAGTGGCATATAAGGGCAAATTGCAAAGGATTTATCACATATGTACCCACAAAAGGATCTAGCATTCAACTGGCTTATCACTTACCCCATTCTCTCTTCGAAACTCTACGTTATTTCCAGTAAGTGCAATGTTCCGAAGATCAAGGTGACAGGCAACAGAGAAAGAACACACAACATTATTGATCATAATGTCTATCACTGGATCGACGTCATCTATCATCTTGCCATCGACCTATAACATGAAATGAAATGTCTTAGATATATACAAATTAAGTTACTTGCTTCCCAAACTCTTCTATGAATTAAGCCCCCTTTATTCTTTTAAATATTAATTATCATCATCTTTTAAAACATACTGACCATAAACCGCACTAAAAAATGACTGCTTATCTCCAGCACCCTAACCCTGGGGATGGCAGCCTCAGTACAAGAAGTCCCATTTTTTCCAAAATGAGAAGAAACCTTAAGAGTCTCTGGAGCCAAAATGTAGATATATTTGAAACTTTAATCATCAAACAATGTGACACCATGCAGCACTACAGCATACTACTTTAAACAAGTATATTAGTACTGTTACCTTTATGAACCATCAATATTATCTAACATATTCGCAACTTCTATTAACTCGTATTACTGAAACAGAAATTATTTTTGCTTCTTAAATGCTTTATACTAAGACATTTTGAAACAACCATCGTCCTTCACACTACCAGAATGTGTTCATATTAAAATAACGGTCCAAAAAGTTATCTTCAGGTCCCAAAATTAACAAAAAAATTTTCAGATTAACCCCATAATGCAATTTCTGCTCTTGAGTTTCCCTGGTCATTCAGAGTTTCAGGAGGTGATTACCATTTCTGTTTTCAAGCAAGACTAGCAACACTCATTTGCTTCTCTGTTTGCACTTTATGAAGCTCATATCAGAAAAGACTTGCTCCCACAGGTAAGTGGATCCATGGAAGGAAAAGAGGCCAGATGCATCTATTGTCACGCCATATGAGTCTGAAGGTTTCATTATCATGCCCTGGCAACCTACCAGTCCACAGTGTGTCTGTTTCATGTGTAATTTGATACGCATAGGAAACAGTTGTCAGTATCATTTGAATGGCCAAATATACAGGCAGTAATGACAAATACTGTCAATTATAGTCGATTTTGAGCTTCAAAGAATAAATACTGTCACAGACAGCTGTTTTGTTAATTTATGAGGTCGCTGATTATAATTCATAAAGGGCTCGAACACTGCCCTCTGTAGACCAAAGAAATGCACCCAGCTGATCCTATATATTTTATTACAAAATATCTACGACGTACTCTGACATACCAGAATACATTGGTTACCTTGTATCCTTATTTCCTGGATTATTATCCGTAAAATATGTGACATTGCAATATTGTTGGTTATTAAAGTTGGCAGATTAATTAACAACAGATGAATGACAGGAGAAGGCAGGAAAGCTGAATGTTTGTGGCCAATGTCCAGACTTGCTTCCTCATTCTCTACCTGCTGCCCTATGCTCCAGCCATATTGCCATCAATATTGTTCTTTTAAGTGATTCTTACTGTAACATTGAAAATTATGATACTCATCAACTTCAAATCATTCTTATACTCTCACTCATTTACCCATGCACTCTCATGGTAAACAAATAAAATAAACTAAGAATCAAAACTGATGCCTTTTTACGTCACCACAAAACACTCTATATGGTATGTTGTAACTCAGCTGGGTGTGCTACCCCTCTCTCTCTCTTTCTCTCTCTCTCTCTCTCTCTCTCTTTCTCTGGAATGTTAGAGCTACATTCTAAAGTAACAAAAAATAGTTGTCTGCTACAGTATTTATTCTCTGAAACTTAAAACCAAGTGAATTAACCATATTCATCATTACTGCCTGAATATCTGGCCATTCAAATAATACTGACAGCTGTTTCCTATGCATATCACATTATACATGAAACTGGATGCACTGTGGACCAGTAGGTTGCCAGGGCATGATACTGAAACCTTCAGATTCGTGCACCGCAACTATAGTGAAGAATTTCACAATGCAAACTTATTTCATTATGGGTATATTTTAAGTATCCTGATGTCAAATAATTACTAAAAATATGAACTTTTCACAATAAGAATAAAGGCTAGGAACCAAAGTTTTCTTACCCACTGACAACACCTACTCTAGATAATCATTAATAAAAAATCTGTAAATTGTTTTGCCTTCCCACTTTTTGATAAAACTGAATTATGTACACTGTATATATCAATATGGTAACACAAAACTTACATACCTAGTAAGATCATCAAAAGAATACATGTTCAGGCTGCAACACTGGTAAGTGTAAGATATCCCCCCTAACAACGTAATATTTATACATCTCACTATGCATCATGTTATAATTCTCAACGAGTTCCATTATACATATAAATCATCTATATATATTCTTGCTGCTGTGTGGGCAGCACAAAAATGATAGACTACCTCACAAGGTATTTTGACTGTTACTAAGCATATGATTTGACAGAATATTGGGAAGGATGTGAAAACTTTATTTATGAGACTAGTGACTGCTTCCTACCTTACTACTCCACATTAAACATGGCCTGGATTCTTAAATTTCCCAGATGGTATAAACCACTCACAGTAAATTGCCAGAAGGGTTCCATAATGTATATGGAACATCAGTATTCAAAGGGTAAAGATCTTCATATGGCTGAAGATTTATGACCTAAAGTTCTCAATCACCATGTCTGTACATACTGATGTTAATGACCTCAGGCTAATATATATGGATATGAAGAAATGATCATTGATCTGCAGCTACAGCTGTATAAAATCTAAAGCATAGTGTCAATAAACTTAAATAACTCTGAACCTGGGCAAGGTAGCAAAATGTTAAGTGCCCACAACAAGAATGAGTAATAAGCCTAGTCTGATTATTAATCATAATACTAACTATGGTGCAGCAATCAACACGCTGATGGAAAGATTCTATAAACATAGTCTTCAGTCTTGTGCTTTAAACCTGAAAGAAACCCTCCACTACCTGCAGTGTCTATTTCAAACTTCTAGCAAGGTATTTAATGAATCATATGTAAATTACATAGCAGAAAGCAAAATGTGGATGGATGGACAGACATCTAATTTGTTTAAAAATGGACTAAAGAGGATAAAGGGGAAAAGAAGTAAAATAGTAGGTGTACGAGGAAAAATAGGTGGATGAGGTAACAGAAGAACAAAAAGAGAACTTGCAAGAGGTGGTAGGGATAAATGAGAAGAAAGAGGATAATAGGGTAATAGAAAAGGAAGAGGTGTGCAAATATAATGTAATTTTATGGATGAAGGTACCACGTGCTGAGTTATGCTATGTTTGTACTAGACTGTTTAAAACATACACTGTATGTGAAAGTGAAAGCATGAAGTTGCAAGTGGACAAACATGCACAAGACATTAAAGGAAGCACAAAGTTATGAGTGAACAAACAACCATAAGAGTAAACAGAAAGCAGTTTCTTTGTGTGAAATACAAATGAATACACAAATGAAGTATCCTGGATGCATGCCTTAAAACATGAATAAATCTTAAGGAGTATAAATACTGTATATATGTAGTACTATTAGGTGGAAAATCCATATAAATGCCACTGTAGGCCTGCTATGCAAAAGTCCCTCCACTTTCAACAGATGAAATGGCTCCATAAAAAACAAAATTATATTTCAATTCCAAATCATAAAAAAATGAAAAGCATAAAGTCTTACCACAGACACTTCTTCCTTGACTGCTTGCGAATGATCCGAGTCAACCAATGCATCATCAAACGACATTACCTCTTTTATTCTAGGTGCATCTAATTCAGATTTCATTTTTGGTGGTACTGGATCACCTGATATCACAGGTAGGGATAAGTTATTCATGCATGGTAGCTGGTGGGGTGTAGCGGCACTAGTCGTAGAGGCACCTGTTGCAGCCATTTCTGCTTCTGAGGAAAAATAAACTTTTGTCACTGCAAATACCAACTCAATGATTCAAAATGAACTACTGTCAGTATTTTCTTTTAAATGGCAGAAATTATCCTATGAATAATTAATTCTGAAAAAATTATTTTATCAAAATGTAACCAAACCTCACTTATAAAGCAACCTATAACCTGTAAGAAGTCTCTTTATGCACTCAGTGGTATATAACAACAACCATAAAAATGTCCATTTCAGCATGAGTTCATTATGGCATGTAGCAAAAACATTTACACGATTAGAAATTTCTAATGGTCAGGCTTCCAACAAAATGAAAATACTCAGATACACTGACATGTTCAGTTGCATTTTTTCCCTATATAGCTACTGTTCCCCTTGGCAGGCATTCCTGGAAATCTAGTAAAACAAATTCACTATAATTACAATGTAAATTACTTCACACATGATGCATCAGAAAGAACTGTACAGCTATCGCTCTAGATGTGCCATGTGCATTGCAATATATACTCAACAATGCACAAGTTTCTGCACACCAGAGACTTGGCATAATTTCGCATCATGAAGAAGAATGGCACAATTAACACATCATGAAGAAGAATGGCACAACTACCAACCATTACCTCATCAATTTATTTCAAATGACTGGGTAAATTCTTCTCAAATAGTGAAGAACCAACAACCAAAAGGAACTGATGACTTTACTGGCAACTATATCAAGCTACCTTTTGTTCTATACTGCATGTGCATACAAATCTTTTGCACCTGCTCGCCATTCCTGTATAGAGTATACAAGAGGTCTGCAATCCTCATTTTTCTGGGAACATGTGGCCAGGAATTTTAAAAATGTGATGGAGAAAAAGACACAAAATATGTACTGTGCAGCTAGCAAGCTTGAGAAGATAAACAAGTCTGATTTGATTGACTCCAATCTAGGTAGTACCTGTGACCATGTCTGATTTGATTAACTCCAATCTGGGAAGTAGTGGTAAGTGAACGAGGGAAAGATTCAGAAAAGCGAATGACTTTCAAGAACAGAATTACAGTATTATAATAAACATGTCCTACTTTTTACCAAACCTTAGTCATAATACTGTAAATGGTACTGAAAAAAAGACAGCCTCATATTGTGCTAGTTCAATTTTTGTTCTGTATACCCTATTCATTTCTAATTACCCCAGGACCAATATCTAAGAAAGAGGCCTGGCATTATACAGGATCTTTGTAAAGGCTCCAGCAGCTCAAGGCTTCATTTTTTCCAATAGTACAAAAATGAAGACTCCCTTAGAGCGAGAATGCTTTGATGAATCTGCACTGCCAATGATACAGCCATGCCAAAGGTGATTCTTCACTTGCAGTGTGACCTCTAGCAAGCAGAGCCCAATAACATCTTCAATATATCTGAATGTACAATACAGTTTTGCATTTTTGATTTTTCACTTCATGTTTGAATCCTCTGAAGTAGTTTTGACTTGTGTTGCATGATTACTGCATGTGGCAGCTCTGGCCAATCCCTGATTATCTGCTAGTAAAGTGGACAACTAGTTTGTCAAGGCTTCATACCTCTGCATGTACATATGAGTACATATGTAGTAATCCCTCGAATAAACGGACTAATAGGAGGGAGGGGGTATCCATTAATGTCGAAAGTCTCTTAAATCGAATGTAATCATTTTTTTTATACAATATACAGTAATACAATACAATTCACATGCTTTCTTTTATCTCCCCTATCACTTAATGCCATTTTGAATTGTAAGGATTGCAAAAATATTTAATAAATAAAGTCACAATTCTCTGTATACAACCAGACCGCATGATAGCTTGAGGCACACTAAGACCGAAACAAAGTAAGTTTAGTGTACACTAAGACCGAAACAAAGTAAGTTTATCCCATGCTACCAAAAACAAGTGTGATATGGAATGTGCATGGAGCAGTGTTTAAGATTTTTTTTTCAATTATTATCAATTAATGTACAATATTTTGCCGGGTCCATTAAATCCAAAATCCGTTATACCGGGGTTAAATAAATCAAGGAATTACTGCACTTACTTCTTACCCTAGGAGTCTCTTCTATCTTTATGGAACTCACACACCACTCAGGTATCTGGCCACATCCAATGGGGAGTGCCATAGGCCATAAAGTGTAGTTATGTCACGTGTGTATATATATAGGGAGAGCACAAGGCAAATGAGCTGTAACTGTTCACTGTCTTCATTGGTAGTTGTTTCTTAGACATGTAGGGTCCTGGGATGTGTTGAATTAGTGTCTGTAGCATTGTAGGGATGGGTGATGTCCAGAGCACTGATGGGAAAGTGTGACTTGCATTTGCCTAGGGAGTGTGGTTTTAGATGGGTGTGTTTGGTGGGGCGATATCTAAGACTGAGTTATAAGAGTGGCCATTTGATACTTCTCGTGTCATTTCAGTGTGAATGTGTTTTGTCAGTTGTTTTTTGGAGGTGGGGATCTCTGAGCAGTGGATGCTGTAGTGTGTTGTTGGGGTAGGCTTTTTACTTCTTCTTGGAGTTTGAATGTTTGGGAGGGAAGAGAGAGGAGTCTAGTGTTGTTGCATAGAAATGAGAACAAAGCATGGTGAGGTGGGACTGTACTGGAAGGATCTTTGTTTCACTGTGAAGGTGATGAATGTTTGTAGTTGCTAGACATATACAAGGGTTGATAAAGATGCCAAATGGAAGGTGTTACAAATATGTGGTGTGGGAGGAAAGTTATTTGAAGCAGTGACAACTTTCCATCAAGGAAGTGAAGCCATGTGTGCATGTAGGTAGAGAGGAGTGTGAGTGGTTCAAAGTGGAGGTGGGTCTCTGGCAGGAGTGTGCGATGCCAACACAACTGTTTAATATGGTTGAGGATGGAGTGGTGAGGGAGGTGAATGCAATGGTATTGGAGACAGAGGTAGTTCTGTAGTATGTCAGGGGTTGGGAAGGGCTTGGTATGTGAGTAAATTAGTTTGATGATGACTTGGCACTTGCGGATGACTCAAGTGAGAAATTACAGAAGCTGGTTTCTGAGTTTGGGAATGTGGGAGTGTGTGTAAAAGGAAGGGGCTGAGAGTAAATGTGAAAAAAAGCATGGTTATAAATTTTAGTTTTGCAAAATGACAGGTTAGTTGGAGTGTGAGTTCGAATGGACATAACTTGCATGAAGCTAAGTGTTTTAAATACCAAGGAGCGTATATGGCAGCTAATGGAACACTGGGAGTTGAAGCAAACCATACAGTGGGTGAGAGGGTAAAGACCCTGAACCCACTGAGGAATATGAGGAAAGAGAGGCCATTATCTGGGAATGCAAAGATGGGCATTTCTGAAGATACAGTAGTCCTAAAGGTGTTGTACAGATGCAAGGCTTGGGCTCTAAATGACAATGTACAGAATTGGGTGAACATGCAAAAAATGAAATGTTTGATGACAATAAATGGTGTACTGAGGAGAAGACAGAAATGTGGTAATTAGAAAAGTATGGTTGAGAGCTGAAAAGGTTTGAATATAGGAAGAGATTGAATGAGGAAAGATTGGTAAAGCTGGTATATGTGTCAGTAGAAGGGACAAGGAGAGGGGATAGATCAAATTGAAGATGAAAGGACAGAGTGCAAAAGGTTTTGAGTGTTCAGTGCTTGAATATGCAGGAGGGTGTAAGGCGTCCACACAATAAACTGGTGCAATATGGTTTACCGTGGCAACTTGCTGTCAATGGAATGAGCCTAAGCATATGAAGTGGTCAGAGGTAACCATGGGAAGGTCTGTGGGGCCTGGTTGTGGACAGAGAAACTGTGGCTTTGTTCCATTACACATGACAGCTAGAGAGTGGATATGAGCAAATAAGGCTATTTCTTCATCTATTCCTAGTGCACATAACAGAATGAATTGGTGCAATGTGGTATACTGTGGCAAAGTGCTGTCAATGGACTGAGTCTAGGCACATGAAGGGGTTAGGAGAAACCATGGAAAGGTCTGTGGGGCCTGGTTGTGGATGGGAGGAGGAGGAGGAGGAGGAGGAGGAGGAGGAGGAGGAGGAGGAGGAGGAGGAGGTGGTGGTGGTGGTGGTGGTGG
>JAYMFT010004761.1:0-17186 GCA_038088735.1 Panulirus argus | reverse complement strand
AACTGCTTCTTTCCCTACACGTCGAAGCTCTGGAACTCTCTACCTTCTCATGTCTTTCCCAATAACTATGACTTGGCACATTTCAAGAGACATGTTTTTCACTTTCTCAAAAATTTGTAAATACTTTCCCTGTCTGTTTTTCCCCCTTCTCTCTATATTTAAATTAGGGCCCAGCCTTAATGTGGACTTTTGTCCGTGACTGGAGCCTAAAAAAAAAAAAAAAAAAAATCCTCCCTTTCTACTCATACACATGCCTTACACTTTTGACAAAAACTTCTCACTGCTTCTAGCATCTTACCTCTCACACCACATATTCATACGACCTTCCACAACGCATTTCTATAAACCCTATCATATGCTTTCTCCTGATCCAAAAATGACACATGCAAATCTGTCTGTCTTTCTAAGTATTTCTCACACACTTTCTTCAAAGCAAACACCAGATCTGCACATCCTCTACCACTTCTGAAACTACACTGCTCCTCCCCAATCTGATGCTCTGTAATGCCTTCATCCTCTTAATTAATACTCTTCCATACAATTTACAAGGTATACTCAACAGACTTATGCCTCTGTAGTTTGAGCACTCACCTTTATCCCCTTTGCCTTTATACAATGACACTATACATGCATTCCGCCAATACTCAGGCACTGCGCCATGATACATATACACACTGAATATCCATACCAACCAATCAACAACACAGTCACCCTCTTTCTTCATAAATTCAACTCCAATACCATCCACTCCTGCCACCTTGCTGCATTTCATTTTCCACAAGGCTTTCACCACCTCTTCTGTCTTCATAAAATCACTATATGACTCATTTTGCATGCCACCCCAACCAAAACACCTTACAGCTGTCACTCTATCATCAAATACATTTAACAATCTTTCTAAATACTCATTCCATCTCCTCCTCACTCTATTACTACCTGTTATCACTTCCCCCCATGCCCCCTTCACCAATGGTCCCATTTGTTCTCTTGTCTTTCACACATTATTTACCTCCCTAAAGTTTAATGATAATTTCTCACCCCAATTCTCATTTGCTCTCTTTCCTAACCCCTACACCTTCCTCTTGACCTCCTGCCACTTTTTCTTAAACAGTATCTGCAGAAAATCTGAGGAATATGGGGCCTTTTGTCATGTGGTTGGGTGTCCTCAGAATTTCCGTGTCTATCAGCCTGCTGAATGCTCAGACCTCACTTAATCAGTACTTGGCAACTCTCCCTGGTGATCCCTTCACCACAGACTGAGGACCACATCAGTACCTCATGGGACATGCTATAGGGAGGGGATGCATGCTATGAGCTGCTGGATTAACAAAGGCAATTCTTTTTTTCATTCACTTTTTGTCCCACATCCACCCAACCACACCTTAGAATGGGGCACATGAACCTCATCCAGCAAGAATAGGCTTGTAATCTTGCCCTGAGGGAGGCAAAAATGTCAGTGAGAGATCTGTCAGCATATGGGGGTGAGCAAGTCAGCCATATATGGCCTTGTTGCAAAATGCAAGAATATCTCACAAGGTTAAGTTCCACCTCATAAATCTGTACCAGGGCATCCCAGAAAGACTTCAGCAACTACTGACAAGCTTATCAAGAGGAAAGTACTGATAAATCCACGCATCATAGCAAGACAATTGAAGCAAGCCTATCCAACCCTCCTTGGAAGTGTTGAAGAATGCACCATTCAAGAGCACTGCTAAAAACACTTGAACCTGCCTCTTTGTTCCCAAACCATAAAACCCATACTGCCTTGCAAGATGCATGATGCTTATCTCAGTTTTGCAAGAAGGTACAAACACTTCACTATTGAGGACTTGAGAAGGGTCTTATGGAGTGATGAGTTGACTTTCTAGTGTGGTGCAGTGAGGCGTGGCAAGTTGAGACGTCCCTCACATATGAATCCCCTTGACCCCTGTTATGTGCAAATGACTCAGTCATGAATTGGGGCTGCTTCAGTGGAGAGTTAGGGCATGGGGGATTTCTTGTGCTTCCCAAGAACATCACAATGAATGGAGACCGCTATATTGAAGTTCTTCATGACCCCATGATGAATCTTTATGAGATCCACAACTGCAACTTCTTTATGCAAGACAGTGCATCATGTCATAAGGCAAAGGTCATGAAACTGTTGTGAGACAGGCAGGTGAACGTCCTTCAATAGCCTGGGAATTCTCCAGACCTGAATCCTATCGAAGATCCGTGGTCTCACGTGAAGCTTAAACTTCAAGAAAGGAACACCTCTTCAATTCCTTGCCTTCTTGAAGCCATCAGAAATATCTGGTTGAATGGAACTGACCTTGATTACTGCAGAAACCTTACTGAATTCATGTTGTGATGCATACAAGCTGTTTTGAAGGCATGTGGTGGCCACACTAAGTACTAAAATAAAGAAAATGTAACTTTTCTTTAATTAATACCCATTCCACAGACTTCCCACAGGTACCGTACATTTACCAATCATTTGCATTCCTTCCTTGCAAGTATCACCTCAATGCCTCTCTAATTTCTTTCACAAGCAACTTTACTTCTTCATCCCACCATTCACTACCCCTTCTAATCGACCCATCTCCCACCTTTCACATGCCACATACATTTCTTGCACATACCATCACTGTTTCCCTAAACACCTTACATTCCTCATCCACTCCCCTCACTTCATTTGCTCTCATCTTTCTACACTCAATCTCTCTTGGTATTTCTTCACACAAGTCTCCTTTCCAAGCTCACTTACTCTCACCACTCTTCTCCCCGACAATGTCTCCTCTTTTTCAAAAACTTTACAAATGTTTACCCTTGCCTCCACAAGGAAGTGATCAGACATTCCATAAGCTGCCCCTCTCAGCACATTTACATCCAAAAGTCTCTCTTTTACATGCTCTCCAATTAATACATAATCCAATTATGCCTGTTGACCATCTCTCCTACTCACATATGTATACTTGTGTATATCTCTCTTTTAAACCAAGTATTCCCAGTTACCAGTCTTTTAACAGTACACAACTCCACAAGCTCTGCACCATTTACATTCATAACACTGAATACCCCACGCACACTAATTATACTCTCAACTACCACATTACTTACCTTCACATTTAAATCACCCATCACTATAACTTGGTCTCATGCACCAAAACTGCTGACACACTCACTCAGCTGTTCCCAAAACACTTGCCTCTCATGATCTTTCTTCTCATGGCCAGGTGCATAAGCACCAATAATCACCCATCTCTCACCATCCATTTCCTGTTTTACCCACATCAATCTAAAATTTACTTCCTTACACTCTATCACACACTCCCACAACTCCTGCTTGTGTAGTACTACTCTTTCCTTAGCCCCTGTCCTCTCACCAACCTGACTTTACTCCCAAAATGTTTCCAAACCATTCTTCCCCTTTACCCTTGAGCTTCCTTTCACTCAGAGCCAAAACATCTAGGTTTCTTTCCTCAAATGGTATCCCTATCTCTCCTCTCTTCTCAACTTGTTACATCCATACACATTCAGACACCCCAGTCTGAGCCTTCAAGGAGAATGAGCACTCATCACTTGGCTCCTTCTTCTGTTTTCTCTTTTAGAAATTGATATACAAGAAAAGGAGGGTTTCCAGCCCTCCCAGCTCCCGCACCTTAACTATTCTCCAAATATGGGACTCTTGCAACATTTTAGGGTTAATGTTGACTCCCAAGTACTTCTCACTCACAGAATTGTGAGGTTCATTTCCTGCTAGGTAATAATCACATTCAGGCCATCTTTCACTTTGTCACATCCTTATTACTTTACATGTGCCCAGGCGGAATTTCATTAACCACATTTCAAAACAACTTTGAAGTCTGTTTAGGTCCCCTTTTAAGTTGATGCAATTACCTCTGGATTTTACTTCCCCTGTGTCTTTTGCATTATCTGTAAAAATATTCAGGTAAGATTCCATACTTTTAGGCGTCATCATCATCATAGATCAAAAAGAGTAATGGTCCCATAATTGAACCCTGTGATACTCTGCTGGTTACCTCAACCCATTTGGAAATGGCTTCTCTAATACATCCTTTGTTTCTTCCTACTGAGATACAATATCCACTCCAGAAGTTTCCTTCTTATTCCCATTTAGTGATCTAGTTTCTTAATCAGTCTCCCATGCAGTACAGTGTCAAATAATTTCTAGCAGTCTAGATACCAACAATCCACTTAGCCATCCCTTTTGTCCAAGACTGAGCTCACTCCCTCTTAGAACTCTAAGAGGTTACTTACACATGACAGCCTTTCCTTAAAACCATGCTCTCGCACTTAAGAAACTCCTCCTTCACAGAAAGTCTCCTAATTGTTTTCTAATAATCTTTTCCCTAACTTTACAAGCCACAATTGTTAGTGAGACCAGTCTGTATTTCAACAACTGTTCCTGGTCTCTTTATATATAGGAATGACATTTATCATTTTCCATTCCTTGGCACTTTGTATACGTACATATCTTTAGCACATGTGAAATTTCATAAGGACCATAAGCTTTGTATGGGTCAAGTCCTTTCAGTATTCTGTTAAAATCTTTTCTAGATGTCTCAGTGACTTCTAAAACCTCTTCTCCATTCCAACTCAGTTAGGGTTATTCTGTCTTCCATTGTGAAAGCACTTTTGAACTTATTATTTCTTCACATATCCTTACATCATCATCTACAACATTTCCCTCTGAACCCCTAGCCTAATTAGTTCCTCCTTAACTGACAAATGACTCCTGATGAATTTTTGGAAAAGTTGAGGATTTTCACCTGCCTTATCCACATTCTTGTCAGTTTCTTTTTTCTCCCTTTCTTCTCCTGATACATTTGTTCTATGCTCTCTTATGCCTTACAAATGCTGGCCATCCAGAGTGCCATCTATATCTTTGCCACTGCATATCTCAAAGCTACTTTGCTTTAAGACATCTTTTACAAAACTTTTCTTTCCTCTTTATTGCCCTTCCTCTGTATTTGGGGCTTGAGGTACCCATGCCTCTACTCTTTCAATGTAAATTTCACTGAACCTCTCACCACAAAGCCCTAGTTCCTGGCTACTGAACTCCATTTCCCAATGTACATTACCACAGAAAGTAATGAGGTTTGGGTAGTTTCCACAATCATGCCACCTCTTTAAGCCCTGTCTCACCTGTGCTCTTTTAATATCCTCTTTTACCACATATTCAGACTTGAGTAGTATATGATAATTTCTTCCAACTGGTTTATCATATGTAATGTTTTCAATATGCATGCTAGTATGTGTGAAGGTAAGATCTAGCAACGATTGTGTATCAGTCCCTCTAATCCTAGTATGCTCCCTAACATGTTGATATAGGAAATTTTCCTGTATACACTCTAAAAACATGTGTCTGGATGACTCCCTATCACCATGAGAATCTAAATTCACTGACATCCCCTATCATAAGTAATTTACCATCTCTAAGAAGTGAGTGTTTCACTGCTTCATGTACCATCCTGGTTGTTCATTCACTGTTATTCTGTATTTGTTTCTGATCACTGCAGTTCTTTGAAAAATCATATAGCAATAACCACAATGCTCTTCTTCCCTACAGGCATTATTACCATTGGGTATTGTGTGAATGGACCATCTGTCTCTGACATCCATTCCTTCTGGGATCTCCCATCATGCCTTACATGCCTCCCTCACATACACCATTTCACATATTCTTCCACGATTCTCCCCCTCCATTACACTTTCACTCTATTCCCCCATGTCACTGGTGGTCTTCCTCTGACACCAATCTCTTTAATCCTACTATCATACACTCTTCTTGTAAACTCCCCATCTTGCATTCTTTCCACAAGCCCAAACCACCTCAAAGTATTACATTTCACCCACTCTTCCACTCCACAGTTCATTCTCTTTGCATTCCCAGCCATACCAAATCTCTGAAACACTCCTGCAGTTCCTTCTTCATTCCATCTAGTCAGACCATATGCTCCTCTCCTCTCAAACAGCTCATTTCCACAGCATGGATTCTTGCTCTATGTGACTCATTTCATGTCCATGTTTCGGCTGCATAGCTCAGGGTCGGGAGGACTATGCTGTTCCTTAATCCTTTTTTCCCTTCTATACTTACATCTCTACCCTTCATTATTCTATTATCTATTAAGGGACCTAATGACTCTTCTACCCTGTATTGCTCTCTCCCTTATCTCTCCTTCCATATGACCACAATTACCCAAGATAGCTCCTTAACACTTAAATTCTGTTACCTCTTCCATTTACCCTTTCTTTTCTCAGTCTACATGGCTTTGCCAAATCTATACTTTCACTCTCTTTCTTTTCAAAAATCAGTACTTTACTTTTACTTGCATTTACCTTCAACTGCCTAAGCTTACACACATCATAAAACACACTTGCAACCTTCAGCAACTCTTTTTCACTCTCAGCAAACATCACAGTATCATCTGCAAACAAGTGTGTCACTAATCACCATACCTCACCACCACACACCATCTCTACACCCCCTTTCCCTAGTTTTGCTTTCATTTCCCTTGCTGTTCCATCCATACATATATCAGAAAGACATGGTGACACTACACATCCCTACCTCACACCCACATGTATACTGAAACTTTCGCCCAACTCTCCATCCACTCTTACATGTGCATTTGCTCCTCTATAGAAGGCTTTCACACCATCAAACAGTTCTTCCCCTACCCCATATATCCTTACCACATCTTATAAAGCATTCCAACTAACTCTTATATGTTTTCTCCAGATCCATATAAGCTACATACAGCTACTTACCTTTCACTAGATACTTTTCCATAGTCACTCTCACCACAAAAATCTGATCCACACATCCTATACCTTTCCTTAAACCCCTTTGCTAATCACTTATTTTGCATTCAGTCTCTTCCATTACTCTATCAATCAATACTATTGCATTAATTTTTCCTGTTTTACTAAACAGACTTATTCCCCTATAACTGCTCCATACATCATTAGGGCCTCTTCCTTTAAATAAAGGAACAATAATAGCTTTCACCCAATCCTCAGGCACAACCATCTGCTTTCATGCTGAATTACATATCAAATGCATCCACTCCATCACACTTTCTCCTCCATAATTCAGCATTTCAGCTGTAATACCATCCACTACAAGTGCCTTTCTTACCTTCATCCCATTATTGTCCTTTTTATCTTCTTTATTTCTAAAGGTCCCTGTACTTGTATCCTTTTCTTTCCATCCTTCATACCCATGCATGTAACAACTGCTGCCTCACCTTTTCCTACATTCATCTTCCTTTCGCTTCCCCCTTTTGATTCAACAACTCCCCTTCTTTACTTCACATATTTACATTTCCATTTTTACATCCATCTCTCCATTTCCACCTCCTTCTAGTACAATTTCTTATTTTCCCTAAACTTTTCACTAAACTTTCTCCCAAAATCTTCATCTACTCTTTTTTTGCTTTCCTCTGTCACCTACTCTTCTCTCTACCCCATTGCTGAACCTCTACTGGTACATTCCTTTCAAGTAATCTACTAATGTTTCTTAAAACTTTAGGCTCCCTTTGCCTTCTCTTTCTTTTCCTATTATCATGTACTCCTCTGACCAGAACACGTGAGAACTTATTTCTCTGGCAAGCTTAGTTTCTATGGCTCTAATAATATTAGATGCACCTTTCCTTATATGATCATTCGTGAGAACTTATTTCTCTGGCAAGCTTAGTTTCTATGGCTCTAATAATATTAGATGCACCTTTCCTTACATGATCATTGAAATTCTGCTCTTTACCACTAAATATTAATCTGTCAGCATTTAAATATACCATGTTCAATCTTACATTACCATCTCCTAACATTTTTGCCCTCTTTGCAGTTATAGTAAGACTGCTCCATCCCCTTGCCATGTGTACCATATCCAGGTTTTGTCTTCTGACTATACTCTATGCTTCTCTTCTTTTGATTTGTTACATTTGATGAGCATCCAACTGAATTCCACCATGTCTTTAAGATTCATAGCTTTTCTAAGTACATTCTGGCTTGATGAATTTAAGTCAAACATACCTATAACTGGTTGCACCCTTACATCTCGGATATTACCACCAATTTTTCTCCTTTCCTTTATCAAGGAAATCATATCTGACAGTCTCATAGCCTCTAGCAATCACTGAATATGCATTTCTTCCTTTTTTTCCCTTTTTCCCTTATCTGTTGTATGATCTTCCAAGCCAAAAATAATCAGTGATTTATGTAGAACAACTCACTACTTTAGTAATCTTTCTAATTTTGGTGCCATCCATTTTTCAGCTGGATCCCTCAGTGTGGAAGTGTCAACCTCAGAGTCTCTGACTTTCCTATAATCTCTTTCAGTTAGCAAGCACCAGCTAGTCCTGTATGCTTAGTATTTTTCTAAACCTTCCATCAACTAGGTTATGTATCAGCATGATTATTTCATCTGTAGCAGTGCATGTATTGTTTCGGCTGCTCTCTTACTTTCCTGTTGCATGCTTTTGTTTGTGTCACCCTGGATGACACAAACATCTCCATGGAATTTCTATAAAAATGGTAAAATTCTGTTCAGGGTAAGTCATTGTTCAACTAAGAGATGTAGCATCGCATTTCTAATGTTGCTACTGTGGTGTCAGGGTGTTGTGAAGTGACTATGAGGTTGTCTACATACGAAACATCACAATTACACCACAGCAGCAAAATCAAACATACAGCACTGCATTAAACAATTGAAACAATGGCCCATCCAGAACAGAATGTCTGCATCTCCACAAAAGTCTTCAATCACTCTTCTAGCCTCAGACACACTCACACAAAACAGGTGGAGGTGGAGGTGCTACCTAGACTCAGTGCAGCTTACTCGAGATTTTGTTGGATCATCATTCCAATAAGTCTAGTATGTACAAGTATGGGTTGTGGTGGAGAGTGAAGGGGCCCCTAAATGATATAAATACTGAATATCAAGTCTGGTTGTATGGTACCTAAGGATTTCAGTAGCATTGGGAGTAGGAAGACATCAGTTTCCAAGTCAAATGCAGAGAGTGTTGCCACTCTCAGCAAAACAAAAGTCTACGGTATGTAAAATACTGTGCATGTAAAAGATATCCAAACAACAAATTTTGTGAGTGGGTGACTTGTGAGAAGTGAAGAAACATATTAAGAACTGATGTACAGAAGTATCACTGTTAATAAATATTTCAATGAAAATTATCTACTACCTGATGGCAACACCGACAACTGGTTTATCAAAAAAATTATTCCCTACATAAAACCTATTTATGTTTTATCATAAAACCTATTTATGTCCTAAATGGCTTTACCACCGTTATCTTTCTCTTTTATGAAGGAGCAGTCTAAGAAATTTACATTACACTGCAATGAATGTAAGTAGGGAAATCAGTCCCAAGTTAGTCCAGACTGCAGACCACTAAAAGCAGCCAAGTTATACCAATTTATCAATAGTAAAATGTTCAGTTTTACCATTCTTTTCATTTCATATTAGCCAAACATGGGTTTAGATAAGGAAGACTATCGAGATCTGTCAACTGTGACAAGATCCACATAAAGGAAGCAAGAGGGAGGGATAAATCATGTATCACCAACAGAACAAATGACTGGAGATATTAATTCAAATAACACAAAACTACAATCAGAGATTAAAGCAATTAGGGATGGAATTACAGAAACTCAAAAATCAATTCAAAGATCAAAGAAATGTTATGAAATAAGAACTCTGGGAATTGAAAATGAAAGAAGTAAACAGCAAAATAAATGATCATGGGCACAGATGGGCATCCTTTGAAGGAGTTCATCAAGCATGAGGAATGAAGGCAGAATGACTAAAGAGCAGGGGCGCTTACTTAAGATGTCCTAAAGACTGTTGAACAAGAAGAAACATCCATAACAAAGTGTACACTTATTGATGAAAATAGTAGGGAGGGAGGAGCAGTTCTTGGGATTGGGTTAAAGACTCAGAGCATGCTGACTGATGCAGTGGGACAGGAATCTGGGGACACTGAAAGAGAAGTGCCAGGGCACTGAGTGAAGCTGTAGACAGAATAATGGGTACTGTCAGAAACAGAATAATTAGCATAACTCATGGTCCAGAAGATGAAAATTTCAGAAAAGTGCAGAGCATACAGGATCAGCACTTTCTACAAAAAAAAAAGAGACAATAGAGATATCTGGGAGCACAATGGCTGATGTGCCAAAACTGACGGATTTAACTGCAAGGTGCATAGCACCTAAATTAGAGATTGGTTAACCAGGAGCTTGCCAGACCAAATCTCTGATTACTTTGGAGGAAATGAAGACTACACACCAAATAAAAAGGACAGTGGGAAGAAAGAAGAAATACTCATTAAAGAATTGCTATAAGCAAAAAATCACCAGATGCAATCTCAGTGATAAAGGAAAAAGGGAGAATTGGTGGTTATAATGAAGACATAAAAAGGATGACCAATTATGATTACATTTGATTTGGAATCATTTAGCCAGAAGGTATAAAGATAGACTAAGACACTGAAAACAAGGTAGACTGCAGTAAAGTATTCATAAAGTGTGGAAGATCAAGGGAAGAATATGGAAAAAAGCAAAGAATATAGGCAGAGGGCAAAAAATGAAAGACATGAAATGAGACAAGAGGACAGACCATCCATGCCAGTGCTTGAAAGAAATCAGGAATGTTAGAAAATGGTAATCGCAAACTGAATGTATTGTATATAAATGCTGATGGATAAGCAATATATGGTAAAAAGTTGAAACTTAAGAACTGTACATGTGAAAATGCACCTGATATTGTTGGGAGTTGTGGAAACAAAGCTTACAAAAGAGATAAAGTCTCACCTTTTCTGTCCTGAGGAATACATGATAGTAAGGAAGGAAAGAGAAGATAAGGGAGGATGTCTGGCTCTCCTAATAAAAGATGAACTTAAAAATTTGGGAAACAATAGTAGATGGCCCATTCAGACAATATATAAAGGGCAGGGTAACTGTAATAAAGAAATGCATAGTTTTGCTGATAATATATAAGCCTCCAAAGAATTTTAATGATCCAGAACAAATACATATACAATGACAACAAAGGAACAATCAGAATGGTCCATGAAGCAGAGTAATCATGCACTTCCCAAAGAAGGTAAAGTATTGATAATGGAAAATTTCATTTATAAGACAGACTGATAGGATTTGGATTCTCATGGTAACAAGAAATCATGGTGACACAAGTTTCTAGTGTGAAAAGTTCCTGCACAAGTTAATATTCTAGGATGAGGATTGACTCACCCTCATTATTATAAGTATCTTGTCTACATAAAGACAAGCATGGATATTGAAAGTATAATATATAATACACCACTTGGAAAAAGTGGTGTACCACGTAAGGCTTAAGTCTAGTCTATTATGTGATGACTGAGGAAGTTAAAAAAACAGAGATGAGACATGACTTGAGGAGGAGGTATACTGTGGAAACTAAACAGAACTTTAGAACCTCTATGGCAACACAGATTAGTATATAGGAATGACATCTTCTGGTCTCCTGTCCTGTGGAACTATTCCATCCTGGAGAGATTTATTGGAATTATGGGTTAAAAGTACAGCAATACTGTGTTTGATGTTCTTAATCATTCATGGATAGAAACAATCAAGAGCTGGGCTGTTATTAATCTTCATCTTATCTATATGTGTTAGTACTTTTCTATCTGTGATGGTAAATTCTTGTATCATGTGAGTGTTATTAATCAGTCTCAAAATTTGTCATTGCTTTCCAGTATAAATACAGAACTGAAAAACTTGTTCTGGGTTGTTGCTATGTTTCTATCATCCACAATGGGTTCCTCATCCTTGTTTACTAAAGGGTCTCTTCCACTCCTTATTTTTCTTATAAATGATATATCTATAAAATCTTTTAAGATCTCTGTTACTATCTCTTGCAATACTCACTTTGTATTCTCTCTTGGCTTGTTTGACAAGACCTTTCACTTGCTTTCTGACTGTATTATACTGCATTCCAATTTTTGGGTCATTGTTTGATTTCTTATGCTTATAGAGTGTATTTCTGTGTCATACAGGTCTTGCAATATTTTTGGAGTACCAGTCAGGCTTGTTGTTGATTTTATTGTTTCTGTAATGCATGGAAATGAATGTGACTCGATGGTGTGTAAAATGTCACTTAAGACTGGCCCATAATTCCTCTGGACATGAACCACAAAGGATGAGACTTTAATGTGTTGCACAGCCCATTAAAATCCTCCTTTTTAAAGTTAGGGGTAATATATTGGTTTTAGGGAAGTTGGTTTTGGTATTTACAATGAACTTAACTATATTACTGTTACAAGTGCCTAGATGTTCTCCAACATGGGTATCAGCTACTATGGCTCATGGGATGCAAGAACTAAATCAAATATATTAACTTCCCTCATCAGCTCGATGATGGTTTGGTAGAGAAAACTGTCTTCAACAAATTTGATAGATCTAGCGGATTCACTTTCTACACCCGATTTAGTTTGCCAATTGATTTCTGGAAGATTAAAATCCTCAAGAATTATCGAGTCATTACCCTTTACTGCTCATTGTAAACTCTTGTATATGACAGTATCAATATCTGCTGGCTGATTACAGCATCTATAGATGACGTTTGAGAAAAGTTTGGAAAATTTTGTGCTAATCTCAACACGTGTTTAACAGCAGCAGATATTATAGTCTAAATTTCAATGGGGTTTAAGTTAGATTTTACACACAATGCAGTTCTGCCTCCTCGACTGTCTCTGTCCCTTACAACTAAGCTGTAGTTAGATATACTGTACTCGCTGATTAGATCGTTGTTTTTTGTGTTCAGAAATGTTTCTGTTAAACCATGATATCATGTTCCCTGTTTACCAAAGAATGTAATTCAATTATTTTGTTTCAGATGGATCTTATATTCATGTCCATTCAGTTGGTTCACAAGATTTCTGGGCAAGGATGGTGGCATGATTTGGAGACCGGCTATTTTTAGACCGAGGTGTGACAAGCCCCCATTCCTAACATCACTATTTGATGGGGTCAGGAGGGGATTTAATCTGACCTCCCTTGTGTGGCATGTAATAAGACCTGACCTGACCTCAACCATCCATTTGATGTGGTCAACACACTGATCTCTATTGGACCTTACAAAATTTTTCCTCTACATTTGTAAGACGATTTGATCTTTGATTTGCATGGCTAGGAGTTCTGCTCCTTTATAATTGAGATGAATGTCGTCACTGCTATATAATTCCTTGTCTTCTAAAACTTTGAACCATCAGTCTAAAAATCCAAGGTTAGCATTCGTGCACAAGCATTTCAGTCTCTCATTTACACCTAGTACTCTGCTTTGGGCATAGTTATGAGAGAGAGAGAGAGAGAGAGAGAGAGAGAGAGAGAGAGAGAGAGCGTGGGACTGTCTTTATTTCAGTATTTTCTTTTCCATTCATGATAAATTTTTTTTTTTATATTTCTTTATGGTAACTGAGATTTCAGAAGCACATGTATGCCTTAATCATAGCACTGAGATGGCAGAGGCACATATATGTCTTAATCATAGCCATCTCACATATGCAACATATCCTTCTTTCTTCATACAGATTCATTATTTCCCCATAACTGAAGATGGTACAGACAATTGTATACTGTAATCATAGCCATCTTAACTTCTGTCATACATCTTCACTGACTGAGCTTTGGAGTCTAAAATCCTCACCTGGTTCTCTCCTCTGTTCCTTCCTTTGAACTGTAATACAAGAGGGGAAAATTTCTACCCCTCTATACACACACACACACACACACACACACACACACACACACACACGCACACACACTTATCCTCTTGGTTGCCTTCTATGCCACATGAGAGACATGCAGGCAGTATTCTCTCTCCCCTATCTACAGGGATAATATGCTACACATAAATGTATATGTAGCCCAGCCTAAGCTAGCAACCCATTACCTGAATAGCCCTGAGGGGAGGATGAACAGCTAGGCTGGCTGAGCTGAATGCCCTTCCCCAGATTTGAACCCAGGCAGGCCTGTAAGTGATTCATGGTCATTGCTAACCACTACACTATGGAAGATAATAAAATCTTTAGCCAGTTCAGCAAAACAATGACATGATGAACACTGTATTCTTGTTTCATCACTCTAAATATAGCTAGCTATAACCTGGGAAACAAGGCTCTTCATCCATGCCTAAGATTCCATTATTGTATTACTAGTCATACTCAATCTTGATACATATTTCAGAAACTGCATAGAAAATGGTGTACATAGAAATGGAGAAAATTCTGAAAAATTATACTCACATGGTAAGCAAAGTCCCCCATGAAGAGTTTCTTGTATGCAGATGGCATTGTACGCTTGATAAAACTCCAGGCCTCATTGCTTGGTACAAACAAAGTAAAACTTTCTTCCTTTGATTTCAAACGTTCATTCCAATTTTCTTGTTCACTCAGAAAAAAGGTTGAGCTGTAAAAGTCAGAGGGAAGTAAATAATGAATAACATATACTTATTGGGCCATTTATCCTAAATTCTCTGAACAATGTGATATTTCCATACACAACTCCATCAGAATTTCCCTTTCAAACTTCCCTGCTTTCTTATTAGAATAGAGCAATTCATGAGGCAACACTACTTTAAGACAGGATTACTGAATACTCCATGCTGAGTAATGAAATGAAAGAAACCCTTTTCATGTTTTAAATGAGAGATAATAATGTACAGGCAGAGAGACTGAATGGGCATAGCATGAAGATAAGAGGGAATTGACAACTGGCTTGTGTTGAGTACAGAACTAAGGTTATGCAAGGTATGGTGTCACCATTCACATACACAGAATAACACTTCATTCTATAATTTTATAAGTTCATGAGAAATGGTGTCTCATGAGCATGGGATGCATTCCATGGGCATATATATATCAGGACCCTTTCATCCCTTATGATTCTAGTGAGGAGGCACCAGCCTTGGGTCAGTGAAGTTGCATACTCATTTTTTGAGCTCGCCTTTGGCCAATTAGCATCTAGTATTGGGTTAACATCATCAACCCCATTTCAATCAACTTTTCAAAGCTTAAAATCTGTGGATCATGGGCACCAACAAAGAGCAGTCACAAAAAGTATAGGGAGAGCATCTTTTGAAAAAAGGTAGGGCAGGGCAAGAAAACTAATAAAAATAATTCATACAAAAAACTGGGAGAAGATTTTTCAATCTTTAAAACCTAGATTGCTTTCCTCTACAGCTAGTTTTCACAGTTAGTTTTCAATCTTGAAGATTTATATTTTTCTCATCTGTGGTCTGTCCCACAAGCATAAGAGCATATCCACATGAAGGAGGAGAGTTTAGAGTAAAACCTTTGTATAGGGCTTATCCTATGGTAAAAATATATACCTGTACCTTCAATGGTAAATTGGAGGTACACTGGAATATGATTCTCCAGAAGAAGGAATCCCCTGAGCCATACAATATAGACCCACAATGTCCGAACTAAGGCACTGTTTGATAAAGGCAGAAACAGAGTTCCAAAGGACCTGTATTTGATTTCCTCTCATGAAAGGTTCTGTTAGGAAGGCAAAGCTAGTGGTGATCTTTCTCACACCTTGTGATCCTGTGGAAAGCCCAGGCTGAGTCAATAAAATGAGTTCTTATTCCACACGGGGATTATCTAACCAAGAGACATTTTTATGGACCTATGCACATTATACTAATACATGGTATCCTCAGCAGCAGACAGCGAAGTCCAAAACATTTCTAAGGGAATCAACTAGGTATAAGGTATGATACTCTTACCAAGAATATTCTAAAAGTGGATGAAAAATGGCTATTTCTAATCTGAACGACTCCATTATTCACCAAAAAAACAGGACTTTGGGTTTACTTAAACTCATATGAAATTGTCATCATCCATAATATCTTGTGACCAGAAAGAAGTAATTCACAAACTCTTCTCCAGCAAGAGTTATAAAAGAAGACTATTACATCAGAAAACGTCTGAGACTTTTGAAAGCTCCAATTGAGCTGTGGTGGAAAGTTAAGTGATTCCCTCGAAGAAAGACCAGAAATGTTAATCCCAAAATATGGCCTATTATACATACCAAACCCATAGAGAGGGGTTCTTGAAGGGCACATTCAAGAGGTATGTGTTACTTGCCTTGTGTCATGATATATTCAAAATAAGAAGTCTAAACAGTCAATCTAACTTACTTCGAGACATCAGGTTCTTCAAAGACAAACTTTTTTCCTAGATGAAGTAGTGTTGACTTGAATAGAAGTTGAAGAGAATATTTTAAGAAAAGGTTAGTGCTCTCCAAATCTCTGTCTGTCTGTCAAAGATTTGAAAGAATCCACACATGTAAATTCTAGAATTCAGGATTCTAGGTTGTCCTGCAAGGCTAATTTGGCTTAGAAAACCAAAGTATATAGCAGTGCTATTGGAGTCTATGGCATCAAGGTGTCCCACTTGGGGATACCACCATTACTAAACCCCAAAAAGAATTTGTCTTAGAATCTTTCCCAAAAGAAAAACTTGGGAGTAATGAAAAATCAGTTTCCAAAAATACACTTAATGGACAAAGTATCTGTTTAAACAACCCCTACATCTAAAACTGGAAACATCTGTGTTGAAAACAATGCACCAGTTCTGATAGCAAAGAGATCCATCTAAAGTGCCATTACCAAGAAGTGGAAACCAAATGAAAGCCTCCTTCTCTATCAATATCTCTGATGATATTGTGTTACATTTCAATATAGCAAGAATGGGTCCTAGTGTGATATAATGATAATAAATTGTAGTATGTTTGAGATATGGAATTTGGATGTTCTAGCTCTGAGAGAAACAAAGCTCAAGGAAAAGGTGGATGAATGGTTAGGGAATGTCTTGAAGGTAAAGTTACAAGGTAGTATGAGGGCAAAAGCTAAGGAAGGGGTAGCACTACTGCTGAAGAAGGAGTTGTGGGAAAGTGTGAAAGAGCATAAGAAAGTGAGCTCCAAACTGATATGGGCAAAAATAAGAGTGTGTTATGAGAGATGGGTTATTACTAGTGCTTAAACACCTGGCCATAGGAAGAAAGGTGAAGAGAGGCAAGTATTTTGGGGAGTCATATGTAGTTGCCCTTAACATATCTAAGGCTTTTGACAGGGTGTGGCATTGGGGTCTCATCTCTAAACTCCCCTCTTTTGGCTTCCCTCCCTC